>JAMYXO010007057.1:0-12649 GCA_033310375.1 Conus canariensis
TAAAAAACACAGGGTCATGCCAAAGCAAAAACAATTTTCTTGCTCTTTTTTTTTTTCGATTTGATAGTAATCGCGAATTTTGGGTGGGCGCAATTTTTCAACTTGTTTGCCTGTTACTAAAAAAATTTCTTTTTTTCCCTGGTCAACACTTTAAATGTGAAAGCTGCTTTCCCCTTTTGTTTAAGTCTGTCGTTATAAAATCAAACGCTCCATTTTTTGCTTTTCTAGGTCTTGTGCCGGCATTTTGCTCCAAGCTCTTTTTATGTCTTTTTCTTCGCCGTCATCACGTATTTAAACAAAACGCGTAATTACTTCCGCTGAAAGCAAGCGCAAAAAACCACAGCGCCCCCAAAATCATCTTTACAGGAACCCATTTTTAAAATGTTTTTTTTAATTTTACATATTGATACTGTCTGGAAAAAATTATTCCTTGCTTAATTAAAAAATCTTCGTAGCAAATGAAGCTTAATAACACAATCAACTTTGCGAGTCTTCAAAGTCTAGTTTCCCAAAAGATCTGCGGTTTTATTTTTAACAGGCTTTTACCAAGCTTTGTGTATCCTAAACTTAGGCCCCAATAACAGCAGAATGGTATACAAGGTTATAAAAATTTTTTGGGGGGCCATTTTTTAAAAAAATAAAAAAATTTATAATTAATAAAAACAGAACACGATGATCTACTAAACGTTCCTGAACTTATGATTACAAATGATCAATTGATGACCAAGCTATTAGCCCAAAAAGGAAAGGCTGTTTCTTTAGCAGCATGTGGGAAAAACAAACAGTACCCTTTGGAAATGAATTCAGCATAGAACAATTCAAAAATTTTCCCCACAAAACATTTTTAAAGTAAAAACAACAGTATGAAGCGCAACTGGTCAAAAATGGAAAAGTGTTGGGGAAACGGGTTTTCTTAGTTTGCACTAAACTATTTTGTAATTTGCTCCCATTGATTCTGAACAAATTTATGTATGATTTAACACAGGATCCCGTTTTAAAAAAGTCATTTTAAATCTCTAGGTGTATCTATATAAAAGATTTGGGGAACATTTGTCGCCATTAATCAGGGGTTAATTACTTTTTAATCAATAGATTTTGTTTCCCTTTAAAATGCCGACCAGGAAAAAAACACAGAAAAATTGATGGGAAAGTGACCAAAAAAGCCTCCTCATCTGGGCGTGTTTCGCAGAAAAAAATTAGCAGGGGAAAAAACAAAAAAAATTAATGTTGCAATCACAGAATTTAAACTCAAAATGAAAACATAACACCCCCAAACGCCACGTAAATACACAAGCTTTTCAAGACCTACAACACCAAAGTCGTCAGGGTTTTATTTGGTTTAAAAGATTTTACATTTTTTGGCGTCATTGCTGTTGGTGGGGGTTTGGTTATTACTTTTATAAAACAAAAAAGAAAGACAGAAAAAACCAAACACCCAAAAAATCACACCACTAAATACAAAATCGAAAAAAAAAGAATACCAGAACGCCAACAACAAAATCCATTTTGATCCATTTGAAGCAGTAATATTTCAAAAACTTAATAAATAATTAAAATGATTTGAATAAAAACTTGAAAACGCTTATGACGATTTGATAAAAACTTAAATAAAAAATTGAGACGACTGATAAAACTTAATGACATTTGATAAAAACTTAATGACGACTTGATGACGATTTGTTAAAACTTGAATAAGTACTTGAATAATACTTGAATAAAACTTTTTAAGAACTTGATGATGACTTTTTAAAAACTTGATTTGACTTGTTAAAACTTAAATAAAAACTTAATAAGAACTTGAATAAAAACGTGATGCCGATTTGAATAAGAACCAGAACCTTAAGACGATTTTTTTTTCACAATTAAAAGTTACATTCTTTCCGGGAACAACTCCCTTCTGCCTTTATGAGATCAGGGCAACATTCTGGCCAGGCTTACCAACTGCACAATAGCCCCAGTCGAAGCGCCGCACTGTTTTTCCGGTTCGTTCGAGTTACACATAAGGGCTCGGGCCGCCACGCACATTGTATAAATTTAGACGGCGTCGTTTAGTACAGGGGTTAGACGTCATGTAAAAATTTAGGGGGCTAAATTTCCAAACAAATCAAAACATTTTCTTTTCCTTCCCCCAATCACAAGACAGATAGAATCAGCTATTAGTAACAGTGACGACATTTCCGCCCAGCACTTGTGTTGTTAGCAAATGAACCCAGCTGTCTTGCATTTTGGGGTGTGCAGTGCAGTGGTTTTCGTGTTGTGTTATGTCGCAAGACAGATCTCTTCTGAATAGAACTTCTTGAATCACAACCGTTCAAGAATTTTCTAGATTACTCAAGACAAAAATGAAAGTTTGGGGTTGATATTAGAACCTCCCCTTTCCTTTTCCCGAAAAACGAGGGGATACTCGATTGCTGAGGCCGTTCACGCGTGAACGGTACTATTTTTAAAATCCTATCTGTCGAGTGGCTTTGTCGGGAAACCTACCGTTCACGCGTGAAGTAAATTTTTAGAACCTAAATTTTTGAAAATTTTCGGACTAGCTTGTTTCGGGAAAGTATAAAAGGTTTCTACTGTTGGACTACCTTTCATTGAAGTCTACCCCATGTTTTTGTACGCCCCTATTCAGGGGGCCGCCTGTACTTTAACAATTGTTTTTTTTAACAAGTTTTTAATAAGTGCACTTTGGGGGCTCTTAGAATAACTTTAACAACGTCCACGAATTTTACGCTTGGGAACACACTCCCACCCCTTTTTAACACCCCATTTAGAAGTTTTAAAAGCCCGCATCCCCCACAAAGAATGAAATCCCAACTTGTTTACAAAAAGCCCCCCAAGAATAAAGGCATGGTTAAAAACCCAAACCCCATTGTTTTTTTTTACTTCTTAACGGTCCAGTGACAAGAACTAAAAACAATAACCTACACATTATTATGTTTTTAAAAGTGGTTACTAAGAGAACTATAAAATAGGCATTCGGGTAAGCCCCCGAGCAGCAGCGAAAACCGGGTTTCCGGTTTGGGGCGCGGAGGGGGGGAGCCAAATGCCTATTTTATATTTTTCCCGCTTGATGTTCTAACAAAAATTCTGCTCGTGTTTGGGAAAAAGCATCGATTTTTAATCACGTTGGGGTTTTAGTATTTTCCTGTTTATAGCCTTTATATTTCTTTCACAACATCATATGCAATCTGTTTCTGCAAAGCACTTTTTTTTCAGAGTCATGGCACACTACAGTAACTGTGTATTGGGGCCACACAGTTTCATGTTGATTTGCCCATTTATTTTTTGAGTGTCTACAAAGACTGGGGAAACAGAAGCAGGCAAACGATGATCATTGTCAGCTACATGTTTATCATATAAACAAGTTTTTACTGTCAGCATCACACCATAGAACAAACTGGGGAAGTTTGGGAAAAATAAAGCAATAGAGATGAAAAAAGGGTGCCCTTTCCACCCTTGGCTTCTTCGTGTTTCACAGTGTTACCGTTTTACCTGGAGGGGGCATTTTCTGCATACACAGCATGGGACGCTGTGGGAGTAACGTACAGGAAAATCGGTTTTTAGATGAACCTCAGGGCACGACAATGTGCTTTCCTTTGCCTTCATTTTGAAAGGGGGAAGCGCATGGCCCGCAGTGCTGAGTTCAGCATACTTTCTAAAATTGCCGGGGGACTCCTACAGGCATACGAACAACTTGTGTAGAAAAAACTGAATTTTCAACTACTGCTGCTTTGGGAGGAACAAAAGGGAACTTCAAAAGGGGATAAATTTCTCAATGTAGATAGGGGTCCTATTAGCGTGGGGTTTAAACATCCGTCGAAAAGGGACGCCTTCAGACCCCCCCCATCCAAAAACGCGGGTTCGAACCCGCCGCAAAGAAAAAAATGTGAAGAATGAAAACAAATGTGAAGAACAGTTTTAATTAGTTAATAAAAAAGTAAAGTAAGTATTAGTCAGTTTGGTTAGTTAAGTAGGAGTTAGCTATTTTAAATTAAATTTGTTAGTTAATGAGAATAAGTTTTTATCTCTTTTTTTTCTTTTTTTTTTTGGGTTCTAACCCAAATATAAGTAGTAAAGGGCCCCTTTCTATCTGTCTCTACCTTTGAATTGTCTTTTAAGAAAAATGTCCAAAAAAAAGTGTAATTCAACATTAAAATAAAATAAAATAAAATAAAATAAAAAAAGAATAGAGTACAAAAACCAAAGAAAGATGGGAAAAGAAACAAAGAAAGAAATGGCCGGGAAGACGTTGTGAGAAGATGATAAAAATTTAGAATAATAAACTAAATAACTAAATAATTAAGTAATTAATCAATTCTCTTTTTACTTACCCCCGTGCAACTTCAGGGATTTTTTTTTCCATTTTGTTTTCTCTTTTGCTTTTTGGGTTCTTTTTTTTTCCCCCCTCCTTTTTTCATTCTTCCCTTTCCCTTTATTCCTTCCTTCCTTCCTTCCTTTTTTCTTTTCTTTCTTTTTTCCTTTTTTCATTTTTTGCTCATGGTAAAATTGCGAAAAACGTCTAGTTCCCTCAATAAGTTTTTATAATTCACCAAAAACTTTACATATTGAAATATTCCTTCTTTTTGTCATTTTTTTTTTACTTATAAAAAATTATTTACTTATTTTTCTTTTTCTTTTTAAATTTCTTTATCATTTCTTTATTTTTAAGGCATTTATTTATTTATTTTGGTATTAATTTGCATAGTATTTAATTTTCACTTTTCAGACAGGGAGACAGAGAGAGAGAGAGAGAGAGAAGCAGAGAAGAGAAACAGAAACAAGACGAGAGAAGAGAGAGGGGGAAAAGGGGAGAGTGAGAGAGAAAAACAATGAATTTTTTAATTGGGGTTGAAATTAAATTACAAAAAAATTTTTTTCAATTTGGTAGGGGAACAGTTGGGGAAGGGTGGGGGAAATGGTGAGCGGGGGAAATAAGATACTTAGTGGGAAAAAACGTTGTACAATTCCTTTTCAAAAATCATTGTACATGGATCCCCCATCGTGGATTTAAAAAAATATTGTAACAATCCCTGGACTTCAATCACGCTAGAATAGTCCATCACAACTTTAAAAACACAACATCACGATGTGTCCTAGGAGATTTCCTTTCACAAAATCTTTGCTCCAGCTAAAGTGATGTGTTGAAATTGGGCCCCAACAAACACGGAGGAATTGACCAAGGTTTCCCTCTTTTTTCAATATTTCCATTATTTTTGTGTGAAAATTTTTTTTGCAAAATTTTGGTGCTGCTGCACACAGCTTTTGTATGACTAGGCACTGTCGTGCCACATTTCTTGAGTTCTAACATTAGATTTTTGCTCTGTGTTGGGGAAATGCATCGATCTTGAATCACGTTGGGTTGAGTATTTTCCTGTTTTATAGCCTCAGTATTTTTTACACTAACAGTCAATCAAAACTGTTTCCCGCTACGCACTTTTTTTTCTCAGAGTCATGGCACACTATCAGTAACTGTGATTGGCGCCACACAGTTTCCCTGTTGGGGCCATTTATTTTTTTGACGTCAAACAAAAAAGGGGGAAAAAGAAGCGGCAAACGATGATCATTTCACTACATGTTTATCAGTATAAACAATGTTTTCAAATGTCAGCATCAGCACCATAGAACAAACTGGGCAGAGTTTGGGAAAATAAAGCAGATAGAGATGAAAAGGCTCCTTCCTACCCTTTGGGTTCTTCTTTTTTCAAAAGTGTTTTCCGTTTACCCGGAGGGGGCATTTTTTTGCGATACAAAGCATGGACGCTGTGGTATAACGTGACAGGGAAAATCGGTTAAGTATTGAACCTCGGACGACGACAATTGCTTTCCCTTTGCCCCCATTTTTGAACGGGGGTAGCGCATGTTCGCAGTGCTGAGTTCAGCAAACTTTTTAAAATTCCGGGGGCTCCTAACAGGCTACGAAAGACTTGGTTTGGGAAAAAACTGAATATTTTAACTAGCTGGGTGCTTAGGGAGGGAAAAAAAGGGGGAAATTCAAAAGGCATAAAAATTTTTCCAAAGTAAGGGAGGGGTCATTTGCAGTGGGGGAAGACATCCGTCGAAAAGCACGCCCCTTTAACCCCACCCATCCAAAAGCTGTGGGTTCGAAACCCGACCGAGCAAAGAAAAAAAAAGTGAAAGAAAAACAAATGTGAAAAACATTAGTTATTAGTTAATAGTAAATAAGGTATTAGTCCAGTCGTTAGTTTAATAGGGAGTTAGCTATTTTAATTAGTTTGTTAGTTAATGAGAAATGTTTTATCTCTTTTTTTTTTTTTTTTGGCTTCTACCAGACATAATATAAAGAGCCTCTTTCATTGTCTCTACCTTTGTAATTGTCTTTTTAAAAAAAATGCCAAAAAATGTGTATATAAAAACATATATTTAAAAAAAAAAATACAATAAATGAATAAGTACAAAAACCAAGAAGAATGGGAAAAAGGAAGACAAAGAAAAAAAGTGCCTGAAGACAGAAAATGATTATAAAATTTAGAATAATAGAACTAAAAACTAACTAATTAAATAATTAATCAATTTTTTTTTTCACTTTCCCACCGTGCAGACTTCAGGGGTTTGTTTTCCATTTTTTTTTCTCTTTTGCTTTTTTGGGTTTTTTTCCTCCCTCCTTCCTTCCTTTTATTCTTCCTTCCTTCATTCCTTCCCTTTCCTTTCCTTTTTTCTTTCTTTCTTTTCCGTTTTTTCATTATTTTCTCTAGTGGTTAAATTGCGACAACGTCCCATGATCCTCAATGAAGTTTTATAATTCACAAAAACTTCATCATATATGAAAATTCCTTCTTTTTTCTCATTTTTTTTTTTACTTATTACTTATTTACTTTTTATCTTTTTCTTTTCACTTTTTTTTATCATTCTTTATTTTTAAGGGGATTTTTTTATGATGTAGGTATTAATTTTTCATACGTATTTAATTTGTCACTTTTCAGACAGACGACAGACAGACAGAGAGAGAAAAAGGAGAAGGAGGAGAGAGTTAGAGAAGGGGAGTGAGAGAGAGAGAGAAATACGAATACCAATACTTTAATGTGGTTTTGCTATTAAGGCCCATTCAAAAAAAACGGCTGGGCAATGGGGGGGGGGGGGTGGGGAACAGGGGAGGGATGAGGGCGGGGGAAATGCAGTGGCAGGGGGGCAGATAACGATACTTATGTGGGAAAAAACGTTTTACAATTGGCCTTTTCAAACATCATCGGACTGATCCCCACGGGGTATTAAACATATTTGTAACTAATCCCTGGGCTGTCAACACACATAGAATAGTCCACTTTACAACTTTACAACACAACAGTCACGATGGGTTTCCTATGAGGTTTCCTTTTTTACAACATCTTTGCTCCAGCTAGAAGTGTGTGTTGAAATTTGGGCCACAACAAAAACCCCAGGAATTGACCCAAAGGGTTTTTCCCTCTTTCCTCAATAGTTGCCCTTTTTGTGTTAATGTTTTTGTTGACAAATTCTGGTCGCTGCACATCAGCTTCTTAAGCTAGGCGCTGTCGTGCCACATGTGCTTGATGTTTTAACATTAGATTTGTGCTCGTGTTGGGTAAAAGCATCGTTTTGAATCACGTTTGGTTTTATTTTTTTCCCTGTTTCATTGCCTTCAGTATTTCTTTCACAACAGCATATGCAAAACGTTTTTCTGCTACCACTTTTTTCTCAAGTCAGGGACACTACGTAACGTGTTTTGGGGCCACACAGTTTCATGTTGAATTGCCCTTCAAATTTTTTTGAGTGCAAACAAAGACTGGGAAACAGAAGCAAAAGGGAAACGATATCATTTTACTACATTTTTATCAGAAAAAACAATGTTTTTTACTGTCAGCTTAGCACCATAGAAAAAACGGGCGAGTTGGGGAAAAATAAAGCAGATAGGAAAGAAAGGGGCCTTCCTACCCTTGGGGGGCTCTGTTTTTCACAGTGTTATCCTGTTTACCTGGAGGGGGCATTTTCTGCATACACGCGACGCGTGGATAAAGGACAGGGGAAAAATCGTTTTGTATTAACCCAGGACTACGACAATGTGCTTTTTCCCTTTTCCTCAGTTTTTAACGGGGGAAGCGTCAAGTTCTGATCTGAGTTCAGCAAACTTTCTAAAGTTGCCGGGGGACTCCAAAAAGGCATACGAACAGACTTGTGTAGGAAAAACTGAAATTTCAACTAGCTGCTGCTTAGGGGGAACAAAAAGGGGAAATTTAAAAGGCAAAAAATTTTTCCAAAGTAGAGTAGGTGTCTATTAGCATTGGGGGAAGACATCCGTCTGAAAAAAGGGACGCCTTCAACGCCCACCCATCCAAAAGCTGCGGGGTTTGAAACCCGGCCGACAAAGAAAAAAATGGAAAATGAAAAACAAAGTGAAGAACGTTAATTAGTTTTTTTAGTTTAAATAGTAAGTAAGGAATAGTCAGTCGGTTATTAAGTAGGTAGTTAGCTTTTAATTAGTTTGTTAGTTAATGAGAATATGTTTTTTAAAACTCTTTTTTCTTTTTTTTTTGGCTTCTGCCCGACAAAAGTAAAAGACCTCTTTTAAAACTGTCTCTACCTTTTTTAATTTTCTGTTAAGAAAAATGTCCAAAAAATTTTGTATATACAAATATAATAAAATAACAAAAAAAAAAATAAATAATAGATACAAAAAACCAAAAAAGTGATGGAAAAGGAAGACAAAGAATGATATGTCCATAAAACGTTATGGGAAAAATTAAAAAACAAAAAAAATAAAAAACTAACTAATTTTTTCAATTCTTTTTTCACTTACCCCCGTGCAGACTTCAGGATTTGTTTTTTCCATTTTGTTTATCTCTTTTGCTTTTTTGGTTCTTTTCCTTCCCCCCTTCCTCCTTTCATTTTCCCTTTCCTTTAATTTTTTCTTTTTCCGTTTTTTTTTATTATTTCCTCTATAGTATAATTGTGACAACGTCTATGTTATCCCAAGAAATTTTGATAATTCCCAAAATCTTTATCATAATGAAATATTCCTTTTTTTGCTCATCTTTTTTTTTACTTATAAAACTTTTTTACTTATTTATCTTTTTTTTAAATTTTTTATCATTTCTTTATAATTTTAAGGGATTTTCTTTTGTAGAGGGATTTAAATTTTCAACGTATCAATTTGTCACTTTTTAGACAGACAGACAGACAGAGAGACAGGAAAAGAGAAAGAAAAGAGAGAGAAGAGAAAAGAGGGAGAGAGAGAGAGAGAGAGAGAGAGAGAGAAGAAGGAGAAAGTGAGAGAGAGAGAGAAATAAAGAATGCCAATACTTTAATTTTGGGTTTAGGCTATTTAAAGGCCCCTTCACAAAAAAAAGGATTGGACGAATGGATGGGGGGAACAGGGGGGGGATGAGGGCTGGGGGGGAAAAGCAGTGAGCAGGGGGGGCAGAATACGATACTTATGTTTGGAAAAAACGTTGTAAATTGGCCCTTTTCAAAAAAATTCATCGTGACATGGTCCCCATCGTAGTATTAAACATATTTTTTAAATAATCCCTGGCTGCAATCACAATATAATGTCCACATACAACTTTACAACACAAAAGTCACGATGGGGCCTATGAGGATTTCCTTTTACAACATCTTTGCCCACAAAGTGATTTGTTGAAATTTGGGCCCCAACAAAAAACGGAGGAGATTGCCAAGGGTTTTTCCCTCTTTCCTCAATATTTTTCCATTATTTTGTGTGAATGTTTTGTTGACAAGATTTTGTGTGCTGTGCACACAGCCCTTTTGTAGGAGCAAAGGGGCTGTCTGTGCCACAGGCTTGATGTTCTAACTTAGATTTGTGCCGTGTTTTGGGTAAATGCTCATTTTGAAACACGTTTTGGGGTTTTATATTTTTTCCGTTCATACCTTTTAGATTTCTTTCACTAACAGTCTATCAAATCTGTTTCGCTACGCACTTTTTTTTTTCCCGAGTCAGGGACACTATCAGTAACTTGATTGCACCACACAGTTTCATTTGATTTGCCATTTATTGTTTTGATGTCATACAAAGACTGGGAAACAACAGGCAAACGATGACATTTTCAGCTACGTTTATCATATAAACAATGTTTTCAAAATGTCAGCATCAGCCCAAAAAACAAAAATGGGCAGAGTTGGCAAAAATAAAGCAGATAGAGATAAAAGGTGCCTTGCCTACCCTTGGGGTTCTTTTGTGTTTCACAGTGTTATCCTGTTTTTCCTGGAGGGGCCCTTTTCTGCGATACACAGCATGGACCTGTGGGTAGTAACGGACAGGGAATAATCGGTTATAGTATTGAACCCAGGGCGACGACAATGTGCTTTTCCTTTGCCTTCAGTTTTGAACGGGGATAGCGTCAAGTTGTCAGTCTGAGTTTACATACTTTCCAAAGTTTCCGGGAGACCCTAACAGGGATACAACAGACTTTGTAGGAAACAACAATATTTCAACTAGGCGCTTTGGAGGAACAAAAGGGGCTTCAAAAGGCATAATTTCTCAAAAAGAGTAGGTGTCTATTACAGTGGGGGAAGACAACCGCGAAAAGGGACGCCCTTTAGACGCCCACCCACCAAAAGCTGCGGGGTTTGAATCCCGCCCAGCAAAGAAAAAAATTGAAGAATGAAAAACAAATGTAAGAACATTAATTAGTTAGTTATTAAGTAGTAAATAAGGTAGTAGTCAGTCGGGTTTGTTTAAGAGGTATTAGCTATTTAATTAGGGTTATTTTGTTAATGAGAATAAGTTTTATATTTTTTTTTTTTTTTTTTGGGTTCTACCCCAAATAAAGAAATAAAGAGCCTCTTTCTATCTGTCTCTACCTTTTTAATTTCTTTTAAAAAAAAATTAAAAAAAAAGGTATATCCATACCTCTATAATAAAATAAAATAAAGAATAAATACAAAACAAAAGAGATGGGGAAAGGGAAACAAAGAATAAAGTGCCATGAAGACTTATGAGAAATGATTATAAATTCAGAATAATAAACTAACAACTAACTAATTAAGTAATTAAACAATTTTTTTTTTCACTTACCCAAATGCAGACTTCAGGGATTTGTTTTCCATTTTTTTTATCTCTTTTGCTTTTTGGGTTCTTTTCCTTCCCTCCCTTTCCCTTTCCCTTTTATTCTTTTCCCCCATTCCTTCCTTTCCTTTCCCTTCCCTTTCCCTTTCCCTTTCTTTTTTTCCGTTTTTTTTTATATTTGCTCTATGGTAAAATTGCGACAACTCATGTTATCCCAAAAAAGTTTTATAATTCACCCAAAAACTTCATCAAAATGAAATATTCCCCTTTTTTTGGCTCATTTTTTTTTTTACTTATACTTATTTACTTATTTATCTTTTTCTTTATATATTTCTTTATCATTTTTTATTTTATTAAGGCATTTTTTTATGTGTGTAGGTATTAATTTGCATGTATTAATTTGTCACTTTTTCAACAGACAGAGAGAGAGAAGAGAGAGACTCGTGACTCGGACTCGTACTTAATGGAGCCATCAGCCCATTCACATGAGTACGCAAAAAAAAAATTACATCAATTTTACAAATCAAACAAAATTTCACCATAAATACAACGAAGCATTCTCCCTGACAGTATGACAAGCAAAATTCTAAACTTGATCAACTTAACACTCTTGGTACTTCTTCCTTATGAACTAATGCAAGTAATAATTTTTATTTTAAAAAAATCAATATAATGCTGTTAAACTATCATACAAAACAATGTTTTCTATTTGTTACCCTCCATCATATTTCGTTTTTACAGGAAGACCTTTCTTCCCCGCGTCGAAGATTCTCCGGAAAGCGTACTATTTCATCATCTTTTGTTTACATCAATTCGCATGGGGCCCAAAAAAAGCCCATCGCCCTTCCGTGCAAAGGTAAACCCCAATCTTGAGTCTACAAACAAAGCTGCCATGCTGACCTTTGACACACAGATGTGTTTGTCGTGGTCGGTTCGGTGGTGTTGGGCTTGTGTTGTTTATAACGTTGGTTTTGCAGCCCCAGGATAAATTACTAAAACCTTGTTGCTTTTCCATGTATCAGGTTTGGGACATTCCTTTTAGTTTTTTCACTTTAATTGTCGTTTTTTCCCCCATTTCTTTTTGCCTGAGACCCGTCATAATTTGTCCCCCTGGGTCTTGTCGACACCTGACTCGCACACTGTGTCTTACCGCCCCCGACCAAGGGGGCCCTTTAAGGTGGACCCCAGAGTTCAAACTTTGGGTAATTAAAACAACCGTCGGAAAATAACAAAAGCATACAACCTATCGTTATTTAAAAGTACAAAACCATCAATTATACTCGGTAACGGGCAAGCCACACAGCAACGATCCAGCAAACTCGACAGACAATTCTCATTTCCCACCCCACTCTCTCTCCCCAATCGCTCCCACCGCCTCCCACTATCGCCCCACCCCCTCACCTCCCCTAACCCCCCCCCCCCCCCCCCCCCCCCCCCCTCGCTCTCTGAGCAGAAGCGGAAGGAACGGGCAGAGACGCCAAGGGGGATTGACACAGTGTCAGTACGGAATGAACGCATTTCTCACCGCTTCATGCTGATTTGCATGTTGACCCTTTTTTAATTTTCCTACGTGCCTTACTGTTTTTTTACAAACTGCCAAATTCCCCGTCCTACTTTCGTTTTCCTGGATTATCTTACTTAAAAAATACTTCA
>JAMYXO010007058.1:0-12648 GCA_033310375.1 Conus canariensis
TTTTTCTTTTTGGTTTTTTCTTTTTTTTTTTTCCCGGCCCGTTTTACTGCCCCTTTTTCCTTCCCCCCATCTTTTTTTTTTTTTTTTTTTTTTTTTTTTTAAATTTTTTTTCATTTTTTTACCCCCCCCCTTTTTTTTTTTTTTTTTTTTTTTAAAACCAAAACCCCTTAAATAACAACTGGTTTTCCCCTTGGGACTTTTTTTTTTTTTTTTTTTTTGGGTTTTTTTTAAAAAAAAAAAAATCTCCATTTTAAGACTCTTCCCATTTAAAAGGGGTTTTTTTTTTTTTAAAAAAAAGGGCTTTTCCCGATCAAACCAAAAAATCCACTTTTAAACCCAATCCCAAAAAACCCCTTTTTAAAAAAAAAAAAAACCCCCAAAGCCGTTTTTGTTTTTATTTGATGTTTATCCTCGTTTTTGCTTTTTGCCCCGGGGAAAAATTTTTGGCAAACCCGCTTTAATAAAACTTTTTTTTTGGGTTTTGGAATTTTTTTCCCAAACCAAAAAAAAACCCCAACAAAAAAAACACACAACACAAAACACACCAAAAACCCCAAACCCCAAAAACACCCCCCACACCCCACACACACACACACACACCCAACACAAAAAAAAACAAAACCCCCAAAAAACCCCCCAAAAAAAACCCCACAAACAAAAAAAAAAACACACCAAAAAAACCCAAAAAACCCCAAACCCCCCAAAACCCAAAAAAAAAACCAAACCCAAAAAAAACCCCCCCCCAAAACAAAAACCCCCAAATTAAACCCCCAAAAAAAGGCTTTTCCCAACCATTTTTTCTTTAAACCCAAAAAAACGGGTTTTCAAAAGTTAGCAGACCCTTAAAATTTTTAAACCCCCAGTTTTAATTTTTTTTTCTTTTCCCAACACAAAATAAAAAATTTTTTTCAAAAAAAAACCCCCCCCCTTTTTTATTCCCAAAAAAAAAACCCCCCTGGAAATTCCCCCCCGAGGGAAAAAAAAAGGGGGGAAAAAAAAAAAAAAAAGGGGGGGGGGGGGGGGAAAATTTTGGGTTTTTTTTTTACTGTGGGATGGTCCGGAGGGAAAAAAATGTTTTTAAAAAATTAGGGGACCCTTTAAAAAAATTTACTCCCCCTTTTCTATCAAAAATCCTTTTAATTTAAAAAAACCCCAAAAAAACAAACCCCCCCCCCCCCCCGAAATGAAAAAATTAACATTGGGGGCAAACCCCCCGGGTGGTTATTTCCCGGGGCCCCCCCCCAAACCCATTTTTTTCCCCCCCCCCCCCCCAAAACCATTCCCCCCCTCCCTTCCCTTTTTTCCTCACACTTGAATTTTTTTCTTTTTTTAATCCTGCGGGTTTTTTGGGGGGCCCCCCCCAAAAAAAACCCCACCCCCCGCTTTATGCATGGTGAAAAGAAGAAAAAAAAAAGGATTAACTTTTTTGTTTTTAGGGTTTACGTTTACGGAGAATTTTAAAGTTTCTTTTTAATTTTGAAATAGTGGAAAATTTCAGGGAAAAAAGAAAAAAAGGGGAAAACCCCCCCCCCCAAAAACCCCCCGAAAAATTGGGGGGGAGTTTTCAGCAAAGCCCAGGAAGCAAACGTTTGGGTTTTTGAACTTTTGGGGGGGGGGGGTGGGTTAAAAATTTTTTTGTAGTAGCCCAAACTGTACTTTTTGTGGTGGGTGGGGTGTGGCCTCGTTTGTCTAAGGGCCCGCCGGGGTTGGGTTAAAAAAAAGGGGGGTTTTTTGTGTTGGAAAAACCCAAAAAAGTTTTTTCCCCCCCGGGGGGTTTTTTGGGTTTTTTTTTGGGTTCCGCGGGGGGTTTTTTTGTTGGTGTGGGGAAAAAGGGGGGGAAAAAAAGGAATTTTTTGTCAATGCATTACAAAACCCCCCCTTTTTCTAAAATTTTTTTCTTTTTTCCCCCCTTTTATTTAAAAATTTCCCCTATGGGAAAAGAAAAATTACCGGGGGAAAGGGAGGGGAAATCCACCCCCAAAATAAAAGGCCCCTTTTTTGTTTAGGGCCCAAAATTTTAAAACGGGACTTCCCTTTTGGGTTTTTTAAAAAAACCCCCAACAAGATTTTTTTTTTTTTAAACTTGCCCCCCGCTAAGGCGGGATGCAGGGAAAAATGTTCTAAAAAAGGGGGGAAAAATTTTTTTCAGATAGGGTTCGTTTCTCCAGGGGGGGGTTTTAGGTGAAAGGGGGAAAAAGGGGGGTGGGAAAATGGGTTTTTTGTTTGGGGCCGGGGGGGGGTTTGCTGGGGATGGGAATTTTTTTACGGGGGCCATAAAAGGGGTTTGTTGGGGGGGCCGGGGACCCTGTCTGTTATGGGGGGGAAGGAAAAATCTGTTTTGGGGGGGCCTTTTGCGTTTTAAACCATTTTAAACTGCTTTGGCCTGGACCCCAAAAGGGGGGGGGTGGGGGGGGAGGGGGGGTCTTTTTTCCCTTCTTTCCCTTTTACCTTCTTCTTTTTTAAAACCAGGTGAATTTTTGGCCCAAAAAAACCCCGAATTCCTTTTTCTTTTCACCTTTTTTCCCCCCCCAAAAAAAAAATTTTTTTCCCCCTTTTTTTTTTTTTCCCCCCCCAAATTTATTAAATTTTTTTTTTTTAAAAAAAATTTTTCCCCCGGGGGGGTTTTTTAATTTTTTTTAAAAAAAAAATTTTTTTTTTTTTTTTTTAAAAAAAGGGGGGTTTTTTTAAAAAATTTTTTTTTCCCCCCAAAAAGGGCCCCTTTTTTGTTTTTCCGGGAAATTTAAATTTTTTTAAAACTTTAAAAAAAAAAAAGGGGGGAGGCTTTAAAAAAAAAGGGGGAAAAAAGGGGGGGGGAAGGGGGGGGGGGGGGGGAAAAAGGGGAAAGGGAAGGGGGGGGGAAAAAAATTTTTTTTTTAAAAAGGGGGGCCCAGGGGGGGGGGTTTTTTTTAAAGGGCCCCCCTTTTCCCCTTTTTTTCCCTTTTTTTTTTTCCCCCCCCCCTTTTTTTTTGGGTTTTTTTTGGGGGCCCCCCCCCCCTTTCCCCCCCAAAAAAAAATTTTGGGGTTTTTTTAATTTAAAAACAGGGAAAACCCCCCCAAAAAAATTTTTGGGGGGGGGGGTTTTTAAATTTTCCCCCCCCCCAAAAAAAAAAAAAAGTTTTCCCCCCCCCCTCCGGGAAAAAAAAAAAAAAAATTCCCCTTGGGGGGGGAAAAAAAAAAAAAAGGGGGGGGGGGGTTTTTGGGGGGGGCGGGGAAAAAGGGGGAAAAATTTTCCCCCAAAAATTTTTTAAAAAAAAAAGGGGTTTTTTTTTTTTTTTTTTTCCTTTTTTTTTAAAAAATTTTTTTTAAAAAATTTTTTTTCTTAAAAACCCGGGGAAAAAAAATTTTTTTTTAAAAAACCCCCCCCCCAATTTAATTTTTTTGGGGGGTTTTTTTAAAGGGGGGTTTTTTTTCCAAAAAAAAATTTTTTTTCCCTTTTTAAAACCCCCGGGCCCCCCTTTTTTTTCCTTTTGGGGGCCCCCCCCTTTTTTTTAAAAAACCCCCTTTGTTTTCCCAAAAACCCCCAAAAAAAAAAAAAAAACCCCCACAAAACCCAAAAAAAAAAAACCCCCCCAAAGGGCCATTTCCCCCCCAAAACCCCCCCAGGAAATTTTGGGGGAAATGGAAAACCCCCCCCCTTTTGGGGGGTTTTAAAAAATTTTTTTTTTTTTTTGGTTTGGCCAAAAAAAAAATTTTTTTTCTCCGGGGGCCCCCCCCCCCCCCCTTTTTTTCAATTTTTTTTTGGGAAAAGGGGGGGCCCCCCCCCCGGGGAAAATTTTTTGGAAAAATTTTCCCCTTTTTTACAGCCAAAAATTTTTTTTTTAAAGGCCCAAAAAAACCCCCCGGGGGAAAACCGAAATTTTAAAAGGGGTTTTTTTTAAAAACCCTTTTTGGGGGGGAAAAAAAAAAAGGGGAAAGGGGTTTTTGGGGGCAAGGGGTTTTTCCCCCTTGGGGAAAAAAAAGGGGGGGGGGCCCCCAAAAAAAAGGGGGAAAAAAAAATTTTTTTTATTTCCGGGCCCCCCCCTTTTTTTTTTTTTTTTTTTCCCCCCCTTTTTTTAAAAAGCCCGGGTTTTTTAAAAAAAAAAAAAACCCCCCCCCCAAAAACCCCCCCCCCCCCCCCCTTTCCCCCCCCCCCCCCCCCCCCCCCCAAAACCCCCCCCCTTTTTTTTCCCCCCCCCCCCCCCCTTTTTTTTTTGGGAAATTTTTTTTCCCCCTTTTTCCCCTATGGTTTTTCCCCCTTTTTTTTTTTCCCCTTTTTTTTCCCCTTTTTTGGGGGGGGAAAAATGCCCTTTTTTAAAAAAAAAGGGGGTTTTTTCCCCCCCCCCAAAAAAATTTAATTGGTTTTTCCCCCCCCCCGGCGAAAAAAAGGGGGAAAAAAAAACAACCCCCCCCCGGGGGGGGTTTTTTTTAAAAAAACCCAAAAAAAAACCCCAAAAAAAAAAAAAGGGGGGGGGGGGGGGGGGGGGGGGTTTTTTCCCCGGGGGGGGGGGGAAAAGGGGGGGGGGGGGGGGGTCAAAAAAAAGGGGGGGAAAAAAGGGGAAAAAAGGGGGGGGGGAAAAAAAAGGGGGATTTTTTTTTAAAAAAACCCCGGGTTTTTTTTTGGGGGGTTTTTTTCCCCCAAAAAAAAAAAAAACCCTTTAAAAAAACCCCCGGAAAATTTTTTACCCCCCAAAAAAACCCCCCCCCCCCAAAAAAAAAAACCCCCCCCCCCCCCCCCCCCCCCCCTTTTTTTCCCCCCTTTTTTTTCCCCCCCCCAAAAAAAAAAAGGCCCCGGACAAATTTTAAAAAAAAACCCCCCCCCAAAACCCCGGGGGGGGTTTAAAACCCCAAAAGGGGGGGGGTTTTTTCTGGATGTTTTTAAAAAAGGGCGGCCCCCCGGCCTTTTCCCAAAAAGCTTTTAAAAGGGTGTTTTGGGTTCCCAAAAAAAAAAAAAAGGGGGGGTCTTTTTTTTTTTTGGGAAAGGGAAAACCCCTTTTTTAAAGGGTTAAAGGGGGGGTTTTAAAAATTTGGGTTTTTTTTTTTTAAAAATTTTTGGGGGGGGAAAAAAAAAACCCCCCCTTTTTAGGGAAAAAAAAATTCAATAAATTTTTTTAAATTTTTTTTTTGGGGGGGTTTTTAAAACCCCGGGGGGGCCCCCCCCAAAAAAAAGGGGAAAAAAATTTTTTTTAAAAAACCCCCCCCCCCCCCAAAAAAAAAATTTTTCCCCTTTTTTTAAAAAAACCCCCCCCCCTTTTTTTTTTTTTTTTTTTTTTTGGGCCCGGGGGCCCCTTTTTTTTAAATTTTTTTCCCGGAAAAAAAAAAAATTTTTTTTTTTTAAAAAAAAAAATTTTTGAAAAAAATTTTTTTTCCCCCAAAAAAAAAAAACCCCCCCTTTTTTTTTGGAAAAAAAAAAAATTTTTTTTTAAAAAAAAAAAAAATTTTTTTTTTTTTTGGGTTTTTTTAAAAAAAAAAAAATTTTTTTTTTTTTTTTAAAAAAATAAACCCCCCCCCCCCCCCCCCCCCCCCTTTTTTTTTTTCCCCCTTTTTAAAATTTTCCCCGGGCCCCCCCCCCCCCTTTTCCCCCCCCCTTTTTTTAAAAAACTTTTTTTTGGTTTTTTTTTTTTACCTTTTTTTTTTGGGGAAAAAGAAAAAGGGGGGGGGGAAAAAATTTTTTTGGGGGGAAAATTCCCCCCCCCTTTTTTTTTTTAAAAAAAAAACCCCCCCCCCCCCCCTTTTTTTAAAAAAAAAAAAAATTTTTTTTTTCCCCCCCCAAAATTTTTTTCCCTTTTTTTTTTTCCCCCCCTTTTTTCCCCCCTTTTTTTTTTTCCCCCCCCCCCCCCCCCCCCCCCCCAAAAAAAAAAAAAAAAAAAAAAACCCCCCCCCCCCCCCCCCCCTTTTTTTTCCCCCTTTTTTTAAAAAATTTTTTTTTTTCCCCCCCCCCCCCCCCCTTTTATAATTTTTCCCCTTTTTTTTTTTTTTTCCCCCCTTTTTTTTTTTTTTTTTCTTTTTTTCCCCAAAAAGGTGTTTAAAGGCCAAGGCCCCCCCCAAAAAAAAAAAAAACCCGTCAGGAAAAAAAAAATTAAAAAAAAAGGAAAAAAAAAAACCCCAAAACCAAAAAAAAAAAAAAAAAAAACCCCCCTTTTTTTTTTTTTAAAAACCCCCCCCAAAAAAAAAAATTTAAAATTTTTTTTAAAAAAAAAATTTTTTTTTTTTGGGGGGTTTTTTTTTTTGGGGGGAAAAAAAAAAAAGAAAAGGTTTTTTTTTTCCCCCTTTTTTTTTTTTAAAAAAAAAAATTTTTTGGGTTTTTAAAGGCCCCCTTTTCCCCCGGCCCCCCCGGGGGTTTTCCCCGGCCCCCCAAAAAACCCCCTTCCCCCCCCCCGGGGGGTTTTTTTCCCCCCAAAACCCCCTTTTTTCCCCCCCCCCCCTTTTTAAAAAAATTTTTTAACAAAACCCCCGGGAAAAACCCCCCCCCAAAGGTTCAAAAAATTTTTAACCAAAAAAACACAACCCCCAAACCCCCCCCTAAAAAACCCCCCCCCCCCCCAACCAAAAAAAACCCCCCCCCCCCCCAACCCAAAAACCCCACCCCCCCAACCCCCCCAAAACCCCCCCCCCCAAAAACCCCCAAAACCCCCCCCCCCAAAAACCCAAAAAAAACCCCCCCCCAAAAAACCCCCCCCCCAAAAAAACCCCCCCCCCAAAAAACCCCCCCCCCCCCCTTTCCCCCAAAACAAAACCCCCCCAACCCCCCAAAAACCCCCCCCCCGGGGGGTTCGGGGAAAAAAAAAGATTTTTTAAAGGGGGGGAAAAATTTTTTAAAAAAAAAAAATTTTTTCCAAAAATTTTGGGGGGAAAAAAAAAAAAAAGGGGGAAAATTTAAAAAAAATTTTTTTTTTTTTTTTTTAAAAAGGCCCCTCCCCCCCCCCTTTTTTTAAAAGGGGGCCCAACCCCCCGGGGGGGCCCCCCCCCCCCGGGGGGGGAAAAAAAAACCCCAAACCCCCCTTTTTTCCCCCCCCCCCCCCCCCCCTGGGGATTTCCCCCCCAAAAAAAAAACCCCCTTCCCCCTTTTTTTTTTTTAAATTTTTAAAAAAATTTTTTTTTTTCCCCCCCCGGGGGGGGTTCCCCCCCCCCATTGGGTTTTAAAAGGGGGCCCAAAAAAAACCCCCAAAAAGGGGGGTTTAAAAACCCCCAAAAAGGGGGGCCCCCCCCAAAAAAATTTTTTTTTTTTTTTTAAAAAAAAAAAAAAATTTCCCTTTTTTTTTTAACCGGGGTTTTTTTTTTTTGGGGCCCCCCCAAAAACCCCCCTTTTTTTTTTAAAAAAAAAATTTTTTTTTTTTCCCGGGTTTTTCCCGCCCCAAAGGGGTTTTTAAAAATTTTTAAAAACCCGGGGAAAAAACCCCCCAAAATTTAAACCCCAAAAAACCCCCCAAAAAAACCCCCCAAAAAAAAGGGGGGGAAAAAAAATTTTTGGGGCCCCGGGGGGTTAAAAAATTTTTTGGTTTTAAAAAAGGGGGGGAAAAAAAACCCCCGGAAAAAAAACCCGGGGGGGATTTTAAAAACCCCAAAAAAAAAAGGGGTTTTTTTTAAGGGTTTTTAAAATTTTTTTAAAAAAAAAAAAAATTCCAAAAACCCCCCAAAAAAGGGGAAAAGGGGGGGGGGGGGAAAAAGGGGGGGTTTGGGGGGGGGGGGGGTTTTTTTGGGGGGGGGGGGGGGGGTTTGGGGGGGGTTTTTTTTTTGGGGGGGCCCCCCCCCTTCCCCCCCCCCGGGTTTTTTTTTTAAAAAAAAATTTTTTTCCCCCCCCAAAAAGGGGGTTTGGGGGGAAAAAAAAATTTTAAATTTGCCAAAAAATTTCCCCCCCCGGGCCCCAAAAACCAAAAAAACCCCCCCGGGGGGTTTTTTTTTTTTTCCAAATTAATTTTAAAATTTTTTAAGGGGGGTTTTTCCCCAAAAAAAATTAAAAAAAAAAAAACTTTTTTTTTTCCAAACAAAATTTCCCCGGGTTTTTAAAAAACCTTTAAAAAAAATTTTTTTCTTTTTTTTGGTTTTGGAAGGAAAAAATTTTTTTCCGGAAAAAATTTTTTTCCTTTTTTCCCCCCCCTTTTTTTTTTTCCCAAAACCCCTTTTTTAAAATTTTTTTTCCCCTTTTTAAAACATTTTAAAAAACCCCCCCCCCTTTTTTTTTTTTTTTAAATTTTTTAAATTTTTTTTTTTTAAATTTTTTTGGGGTTTTTAATTTTTTTTTTTAAATTTTTTTTTGGGGGAAAATTTTTTTTTTCCCCCCCTTTTTTTTCCCTTTTTTTTTTTTTTTTTTTTTTTTAAAAACCCTTTTAAAAAAAAAAAAAAAAAAAAAAAAAAACCCCCCTTTTTTAAAAAATTTAAAAAAATTAAAAAATTTTTTTTTTTTTAAAAAAAAAAAAAAAAAAAAACCCCCCAAAAAAAAAAAAACCCCCCCCCCCCCCCTTTTTAAAAAAAAAAACCCCCCCCCCCCAAAAAACCCCCCAAAAACCCCCAAAAAAAAAAAAACCCCCCCCCCCCCCCCCCAAAAAAAACCCCCCAAAAAAAAAAACCCCCTTTTTTTTGGGGCCCCCCCCCCCCCCCCCCCCCCCCCCCATTTAAAAAAAAAAAACAAAAAGGGAAAGCGGCCCAAACTTTAAAAAAACCCCGGGCCCCGTTTTCCCCCCCCCCCCCCCAACCCCCCAAACCCCAAAAACCCAAAAGGAAAAAAATCCTCCCCCCCAAACCCCCCCCCCCCAAACCAAAAAAATTTTTAAAAAACCCCCGGGGTTTAAATTTTTTTGGGGGGCCCCCCAAAACCCCCCAAAAAAAAATTTTGGGGGGTTTTTTTAAAAAAAAAAAAACGGGGGTTTGGGTTAAAGGAATTTTTTAAAAAATTTTTAATTTTGGGGGGTTTTTTGGGAAAAAAAAAAGGGGGGGGAAAACCCCCAAAAAAAAGGAAAAATTTTTTTGGGGGTTTTAAAAATTGGAAAAAAAAATTTTTTAAAAAAATTTTAAAAAAAAATTTTTTTTTTAAAAAAAAAGGGGGGGGGGATTTTTAAAATTTTTTTTCCCCCCAAAACCCCCCCAAAAAACAAACCCCAAAAAACCCACAAGGAACCCGGGTTTCAAACCTTTTTTTAAAATTTTTTTAAAAAAAAAACCCCCCAAACCCCCCCCCCCCCCGGGGAAAAACCCCGGGGGGTTTTTTTAAAAAACCCCTTTTTAAAAAAACCCAAAAAAAAAAAGAAACCCCCAAAAAACCCCAAAAAAAAAACTTAAAAATTTTTTTTTTTTTTCCCCCCGGGGTTTTTTAAAAAAAAAAATTTTAATTTTTTTTCCCCCCCAAAAAAACCCCGGGGCTTTAAAACCCCCCAAAAAACCTTTTCCCCCAAAAAAGAAAGGGGGTTTTTTTTAAAACCCGGGGGTTTTTTTTCCCCGGGAAAGGGAAAAAATTTTTTTTTTTTAAAAAAAGGGGGAAAATTTTTTTTGGAAATTTTAAAATTTTTTTTTTGGGGAAAAAAAAACCTTTTTTCCCCAAAAAAATTTTTTGGGGCCCAAAAAAAAAAAAACCCCCAAAAAAAAAAATCCTTTTTGGGGGAAAAATTAACCCCGAACCTTTTTTTAAAACCTTTAAAAAATTTTTTTTTTGGGAAAAACCAAATTTTTTTTTTAAAAAATTTTAAAAAAAATTTTAAAAAACCCAAAAAACCCCAAAAAATCTTTTTTTTTTAACCCCCCCAAAAAGGGAAAAAAGTGAAGGGGGGTTTTTTTTTGGGGGGGGAAAAAAGGGGGAAGTTAAATTTTTTTTTATTCCCTTTTAAAGGTTTTGGGGTTTTTCCCCTTTTTAAAAAAGGGGGGGGGTTTTTTTTTTTTTTGCCCCAAAAATGGGGAAAAGGGGGTTCCCCCTTTTTTTGTTTTGGGAAAAAAGGGGGGGCCCCCGGGGGGGGTATTTTTTCCCAAAAAAAGGGGGAAAAAAAGGGGGAAAAATTTTTTGGGTTTTTTTCCCCCCCCAAAGGGGGCCCCAAAAACCCCCCCAAAAAATTTTTAAAAAAGGAAAAATTTTTTTCCCCCCCTTTTTTTTAAAAATTTTTTTCCCCCCCCCCCCCTTTAAAAAAAAATAATTTGGGGGGAAAATTTTTTGGGGGGCCGGAAAAAAACTTTTAAAAAAAGGCGGGGGAAAATTTTAAAAAAAAAAAAAAGGGGGGTTTTTTTTGGGGTTAAAAAAAAAAAAAAATTCCCCCGGGGGGGAAAAAAATCCCTTTAAAAACCCCCCCCTTTTTTTTTTTCCCCCTTTTTTTTAAAACCCAAAAAAGGGGGGGGGGAAATTTTTTCCCCGGGGGAAAAAAAAACCCAAAAAGGGGGTTTGGGCCAAAAGGGGGGGAAAAAAAACCCCCCAAAAAAAAAAACCCCTTTTTTAAAAAAAAAAAAAAAAAGGGGGGGAAAAAAAAAAACCCCCCAAAAAAAAAAAAAAAAAAAAAATTTTTTCCCATTTAAAAAAAAATTTTAAAGATCAACAAAACAAACCCCCCAAAAAAAAAAAACCCCCCCCAAAAAAAATTTTAAAACCCCCCCCCTTTTTTTTTTTTTTTTTTTTGGGTTTTTTTGGTTTTTTTGGGGGGGGTTTTTTTTAAAAAATTTTTTTGGGGGGGTTTTTTTTTTTTTGGTTTTGGGGGAAAAAAGGGGGGAAAAAAAAAAAAAAAAAAACCCCCCCTTTTTAAAAATTTTTTTTTTTTTTTCCCCCCAAAAAAACCCCCCCCCCCCAAAAAAAAAAAATTTTTTAAAAAAAAAAAAAAAGGGGGGGGGCAAAAAGGGAAAAAAATGGGGAAAAAAAAATTTCCCCCCCTTTTTTAAATTTTTTTTTGGTTTTTGGGGGTTTTTTTTAAAAATTTTAAAAATTTTAAAAATTTTTTTTTCTTTTGGGTTGGGTGTTTGGGGGTTTTTGTGGGTTTGGGGGGTTTTTTTTGGGTTAATGGGTTTTTCCCCCTTTTTCCCCCGGGGGGTTTGGGGGTTTTTTTTGGGGGGGTTTTTGGGGGGGCCGGGGCCTTTTGGGGGGGGGAAAATTTTGGGGGGGGGGGGGGTTTTGGGGTTTTTGGGGAAAAAACATTTTTTTAAAAAAAACCGGAAACCCATTTTTAAAAAAGGGGGGGTTTTGGGCCCAAAAAATTTTTGGGCCCAAAAAATTTGGGCCCCCCCTTTAAATTGGTTTTTAAAAAAAAAAAGGGGGGAAATTTTTGGGGTTTAAGGTTAAAAATGGGGGGTTTTTTTTTTTTTTAAAAAAAAAAAAAAAAAGGGAAAAAAATTTTTTAAAAATTTTTTAAAAAATTTTTTTTTTTGGGGGGGGGGAAAAAAAAAAAAAAAAAAAATTTTTTTTAAAAAAATTTTCCCCCCCCCTTTTTTCCTTTTTTCCCCTTTTTTTTAAAAAAAAGGGGGGGGGGGAAACCCCCAAAAGGGGGGGGGGGGCCCCCCCCCGGAATTTTTTTTCCCCCATGGAAAAAAAAAAACCCCCAAAAAAATTTCCCCCAAAAAAAAAAAAACAGGGCCCCCCGGAAAAAAAAAAACCAAAAACCCCAAAAAAATTTAAAAAATTGGGGAAAAAATAAAAAAAAAAATTTAAAAAAACCCAAAAAAAAAAAAAAACCCCCCGGGCCAAAAAAAAAAAAAAAAAAGGGAAAAAAGGGGGCCAAAATTTTAAAAAAAAAAAAAGGGGGGAAAAACCAAAAAAAAATTTTTCCAAAAAAAAAGGAAAAAAAAAAAACCCTTTTTTTTAAAAAAAAAGGGGTATTTAAAAAAAAAATTTTTTTAAAAAGGGGGGGAAAACCCGAACCCCTTTTTTTAAAAAAAAAATTTTAAAAAAAAAATTTAAAGGGGGGGGCCCCCGGGGGGCCCCTTTTTTGGGGGGGGTGGTTTTTGTTTTTTTTTTTTAAAAAAAAAAAAAAAAAACCCCCAAAAAAATTTTTTTTTTTTTTTTTTTTTTTTTTTTTTTTTTTTTTTGTGGGGAAAAAAAAACCCCCCCCCTTTTTTTTTTTAAAAAAAAACCCCCCCCAATTTTTTTTTTTTCCCCCCGGGAAAATTTTAAAAAACCCCCCGGCCCCCCAAAAAAAAGAAAACCCAAAAAAATTTAAACCCCCCCAAAAAAAAAAAATTTTTAAAAAAAAATTTTTTGTCCCCCCAAAAAAAAATTTTTTTGGGGCCCCTTCCTTTTGGGTTTTTTTAAAAGGGGCCCCCCTTTTTTTTTTGTTTTGGGGGGGGCCCCCAACCCCCTTTTTAAAAACCCGGGGGTTTTTTTTTTTTTTCCCTTTTTTTTTTTTTTTTCCCCCGGGGGAAAAAAACCCCCCAAAAAGGGGAAGGGTTTTTTTTTGGGGGGGTTTTTTTTTTTTCTTTTTTTTTTTTTCAAATTTTCCCTTTTTTTGGGGGTTTTTTGGGGGGTTTTTTTTTAATTCCCCCTTTTTAAAAAAACCCCCCCCAAAATTTTTGTTTTTTTTTTCCCAATTTTTTAAAAAGGTTTAAGGAAACCCCCCCTTTTTCCCCCCCCAAAACCCCCAAAAAAAGGGGGGGGGGGGGGGTTTTTTTTTTTTTAGGTTTTTTTTGGGGGAAAAAAAGGGAAAAAAAAAGGGGGGGGAAAAATAAAAACCCCCCCCAAAAAAAAAAAATTTTGGGAAAAACCCCAAAAATTTT
>JAMYXO010007059.1:0-12646 GCA_033310375.1 Conus canariensis
TATCCAAAGAAAAGCATGGAAACTGTACAAAAATTATTTCTTGCAAGCAAGTGTGCACACACGCACACATACATGCATGCAGAATCACCACGCTAAGTGGCATCATAAAAATGGTTGTAAACTTAGTACGGTCAAGCAGCAGCATGTGGACTCTGGTGTTGTGTGGACTTTAAATGAATAGCATTTTTTCAAAAAAGATGATGGCTTGATAAATGAGCAGGTGTGCTCATATTTTGAACCAGCAATTTAATTACTTTCCCTAAGCGATTGGTACTATTTACAGTGTATTGCATACTATTAATGACTGGACAAGCTATGCATTTATGCAAATGTCAGTGTGTGAAAGATAAATAATGTACTTGTTCAGTGTATTTGTGTGAGCCAGAGTATAGCTCACATAATCCTATATACACTTTGTGGAGGTGAGGATGGATGATGGTGTTTCTGTTAGTGACTGGCTTTCCAATTTTTTTTTTACCCACATATTTTGAATCTCTTACTCTGTCTCCATCCTCAACAACAGTTTTCAGTACTGGATCATTTTGCAAAACATGGAAATTTCTAAGCAGAATATTGTGAACAGCAGTTAAGATAAGCAATCAATCAAAATTGTGTATCATTAAGAGCTTGTTCTGATTGTGTATCATTAAGATACCCTATCCTTATCAGTTAAGATTAGCAATCGGTTAAAATTGTGGATCATTAAAGAGTTTTTTCTGATTGTGTATCATTAAGATTTCTATGTGGTCGGTCAAGTTGCATAAAACACTCCCTAAATGTAGTTTCCATAGGAGTGTTACCAGTGGTTTGTTGAACACCAGCATGATATATGTACTTTTGTGTAAAATACCTGTGTACGTGTGTGTGTGTGTGTGTGTGTGTGTGTGCAATGCTCTGTGCACATCTGGGTATCCAATACCTAGTGTTCATGTGTGTAACAGTACTATGTTTACATGTCAAACAGAAGCTTGCATACACACTTGTACATTGAGCACTGGATACACATATACAGAGATCATTACACAAATAATTATATGAAGACATTTACTCAGTGTCTATATAATGCTCAGTATGTGTGTGTGTGTGTATGTGTGTGCTTAGTGCTCTGTGTACATAGCACATGTGTACACGCACATACATTGAGCATTAAATAGACTTGGAACAAATGCCTGTGGTGTTGTGCCTTTGTAGCCATTCTCCTGTCTTCGTTCTGGAAACCCCTTTTCCTGTCAGTGGTAACTCTCCTAGGTACACATAACAGGCAGTGACGTACCACAAATCTGGTTCCTGTCCCTCCGCCATAACTTGAAGCTTTTGGCTTTTTCTTTCTCCTCCCTCCTCATTCTGAGCTTTGTGAAAAAGAATCCAAGTCTCTAGTGTTGACAGTCCACCCAGTGGAGTTCATTGCCACCCCCCATCCCCCACCACCCACCACCCCAGCCTTTCACACTCCTTACCCAGCCAACACATTCCTTAGTACATTCTTTCCCCTCTCCGCTCCTCTTACAACATCATTTCTGTTCTGTGCTTTGCCTTAAGTCACAAATCAAAACTAGTTACTTTGGGTTTTTTTTTCATGTGTATTTGGAAAATAACTCATGCAACAGACAACACCAAAAGAAAAATGTGGAAACTGTTCAGTGATTATTACTTTCTTGAAAGCACGTGTGCATAAAGGTACGCACGTGCATGCACAATCACCACAAAAAAGTGGCATCATAAAAGTTGTCCTAAACTTAGCATGGAGCAGCAGCATGTGAGCTCTGATGTTGTGCAGATGTTTTATGTATAGCCTTTTGCAGAAAGATGATGGCTTGCTACATGAGGTGTCCTCATGGTGTGAACCAACATACAGATCACTTACTTTCCCAAAGTGATTGTCGCTGTTTAGAAGTACTACGTTTCAAAACAGTTCACTTACTTTCCCAAAGTGATTGTCGCTGTTAGAAGTACTACGTTTTAAAACAGTTCACTTACTTTCGCAAAGTGATTGTCGCTGCTCAGAAGTAGTACGTTTCAAAACAGTTCACTTACTTTCCCAAAGTGATTGCCGCTGTTTAGAAGTAGTACGTTTCAAAACAGTTCACTTACTTTCCCAAAGTGATTGTCGCTGTTTAGAAGTAGTACGCTTCAAAACAGATCACTTACTTTCCCAAAGTGATTGTTGCTGTTTAGAAGTACTACGTTTCAAAACAGTTCACATACTTTCCCAAAGTGATTGTCACTGTTTAGAAGTACTACGTTTCAAAACAGTTCACTTACTTTCCCAAAGTGATTGTCGCTGTTTACAAGTAGTACGTTTCAAAACGGTTCACTTACTTTCCCAAAGTGGTTGTCACTGTGTACAAGTACTACGTTTCAAAATGATTTGCTGCTGTTAACAATTGGACATGCTGTGTCAGTTCATGCCAGTGTCAGTATGGGAAAGATTTATAATGTACTCATGCAGTGTAGGTGTGTGAGCCAGGGTGTTGCTCACATAATCCTTTGTATTCTTTACGGGATGGGGGATGGAGGTTTTGTTTCTTTTTTTTTTTTTCTGCGTTTGGTTTTATACTTTTTTTTCTCTCATAATGGCACAGATTTGGATCCCTTACTCTCAGTCCCCACCCTCAAGAATGTTGACTGACTGTATGCTGGTGTTCTGAATCCCTTACTCTCAGTCCCCACCCACAAGAATGTTGACTGACTGTATGCTGGTGTTCCGAATCCCTTACTCTCTGTCCCCACCCTCAAGAATGTTGACTGACTGTATGCTGGTGTTCTGAATCCCTTACTCTCAGTCCCCACCCTCAAGAATGTTGACTGACCGTATGCTGGTGTTCTGAATCCCTTACTCTCAGTCCCCACCCTCAAGAATTTGACTGACTGTATGCTGGTGTTCTGAATCCCTTACTCTCAGTCCCCACCCTCAAGAATGTTGACTGACTGTATGCTGGTGTTCCGAATCCCTTACTCTCAGTCCCCACCCTCAAGAATGTTGACCGACTGTATGCTGGGGTTTCTGAATCCCTTACTCTCAGTCCCCACCCTCAAGAATGTTGACTGACCGTATGCTGGTGTTCTGAATCCCTTACTCTCAGTCCCCACCCTCAAGAATGTTGACGACTGTATGCTGGTGTTCTGAATCCCTTACTCTCAGTCCCCGCCCTCAAGAATGTTGACTGACTGTATGCTGGTGTTCTGAATCCCTTACTCTCAGTCCCCGCCCTCAAGAATGTTGACTGACCGTATGCTGGTGTTCTGAATCCCTTACTCTCAGTCCCCGCCCTCAAGAATGTTGACTGACTGTATGCTGGTGTTCTGAATCCCTTACTCTCAGTCCCCACCCTCAAGAATGTTGACTGACTGTATGCTGGTGTTCTGAATCCCTTACTCCTCAGTCCCCACCCTCAAGAATGTTGACTGACTGTATGCTGGTGTTCTTGAACACGACTGCCTCATCAGCCACTGTTCATTCCTCCTCACGCTTTGCTGAAGATTTTATTTTGGTGAAGATACTTTATATGGATCCTCTTTCCGCATAGGAATTATACTCCGATATTGTGGTTGTGTGTGGGTGTGTGGGTGACACTTTTAGTGTGCGAGTACGTTTAATGTTTATGTATGTTTAATGTGAATCATCACTATTCTTGCCATCAATAATCAAGGTGTAATAGTGTTCTGTGTTAGTATGCTTAGGCCCTGAAGGGCCAGGGCCAGGATCTTCTCGCTTGTCTGTTACTCCCAGGAATGTAGATCTTCTTCTTCTTCCTCGTTCGCCATCCCGTTAGATGAGCAGCCCGGTGTCCTCGATGAAGGCTGCCGTCCGTCGCAGCTCCTCCAGGGTGCCATACAGCTTGGCTTCCACTGCTGTCGGTGTTGGCCAGTACTTTCTCCTGGATGCTGCATACGTCGTACAGACTTGAAGGATGTGGTCAGTTGTCATTGGTCCCTCACTACAAGGGCACTCTCCACTCTGTCCAATGCCAAATTTTGTGTGCATGTGGTGGAGCAGGCGATTGTGTCCAGTCCTCAGGCGGAAGATCTTGACCTGTTCCCGTCGTCCCAGCAAATGGTATGTGTCTTCTGGGTTGTATTTGGGATGCAGGAGGCGCCATTTTATTCCTTGTTGTGCCTTGATGATTGTCTTAATTTCATCGTATGACACCAGGTTGTTGGCCTGCTCCTTCTGTGCACCATCTTTTGCCAGAATGTCCGCTTTTTCGTTGCCTCTGATGCCACAGTGTGCTGGTACCCATTGTATCACCACTTTCTCCACTCTGGCACTCAGGGCAACAAGGGCTGAAGTGATATGGTTCTGTTCTTTGCAGCGGGAGTTCTTGAGGGCTTGGAGCACGGAGAGAGCGTCAGAGAAGACCACCACCTGCCCTGTTGTTCTTTTGGAGTTCTGCAAGACTGTTGTGGCTGCCTCACAGAGGGCTTCTCGCTCAGCTCGGAAGTTGGTGGAGTATTTTCCTGTTGGAATTGCAATTTCTTCATCTCCGTCTTTGTATCGAAGGAAGATTCCAGCTCCACCATCCCTCGTTGCCTCTGTGGCGGAGCCATCTGTGAAGACATGGGTCCAGTCTTCCTGGGGATATTGGTTGCAGATGTACTCCATGGCCAGGGCCTTCCTTTGGGTGTCTGACTGTATTCCTCTCTTCTCCACTCCGGGAATGCTGGTGACGACTGTTGGGAACACCTGCCTCTTCCAAGATGGGTGGGTGACATTTGCCGGGATAGGCTTTGCTTCGTGTTCCATCAAGACTGGGCTTTGTCTTTCAAGGCGTCTTGACTGGCAGATGAAGCTGCCTCTTTTCAACCGGCTCTTGGTGGGTCTGCTCATTCTGTTGTTCATTGGATGGTTTTCAAGGCGTTTGAATTTTGCTGCTTGGATGAGGATCTTTGTGTCCCTTCTGTCCTCTAATGACTGTAGCCCAGTGGTCTCTTCCATCTTCAGGATTGGGGTGGATCTCATGGCGCCAATTATGACACGCTGAGCTTGGTTCTGTATCTTATTGAGGTGGTTGAGGTTAGACTTTGCAGCTGATGCCCATGCTGATGTCCCGTACTCAACTACAGGTCGGACTCTCCCTGTATAGAGTCTCTTCAGGATACGTTCGTCAGCCCCCCAGTTCGTCCCCGCAAGTTTCCTCATGATCGCCAGTCTCAACTTGGCCTTGCTACAGCATCTGGTGATCTGCTGTTTCCAAGTGAGCCTGCGATCAAAGGTCACTCCCAGGTAGGTAGGTGTGGGTTCCTCTGCAAGCCTTTGGTTGTTCAGTGTCAGCTTCGCCTCTTGCTTCTTGCTGGATAGGCTGAAGACTGTGTAGGTTGTTTTGCTTGAGTTGACAGAGAGGAATGTAGATTAGCAATCAGTCAAAATTGTGTATCATTAAGACTTTTTTCTTTCCTTTTTTTTTCTTGTCAGCCAATGCTGCAGAAAGCACTTCCAGAACGTACCATAGGAAAATCAGGTTTACCAGTGGTGTGCTTAAAGCCAGTGCGATATTAGTTCTTAAAAACTGCAATGCTGATATGTGGAGAGATTTGCAGTGGGAATAATGACACAATATTGAGTGTGTAGTACAACATAGGGGTCCAGACTGGTAGAGTAAAAGTGACTGGAACTGGATCTTCTTCCAATTATAGAGCCAGGCCGTTTTGGCGTAGTAGGCTCTGCGTTGTGACGTTGTAGCTTTGCAGTGTCTCAGGCTTGGTTGGTTTAAAAACGAACTGATTTTAAAACTATGTACATGGGTTGATGGGAGGGTTCAGGGGGAGACTGGGGGTGGCTGCAGGTAGTGGGGACTGCAGCTCAGGCAGCGCCTGAATGCCTCCAGTGAGGGTGCTGACATGATGGTGGTTGGTAGCTGTTTCCATTCCCTGATGGTGCGGGGAAAAAAGGAGTGGTACAGTACTGGATGGGTGTAACCTGCTCCTGGTGAATTTTCTGTGCGCCTCTAGTCCGTTTGTCTGAAGGGTGGTAGAATGTGGTGGGGTTTAGTTAGGTCTACCAGCCTGTTGTGGATACGGTAGAGCATCATAAGCCTGTTGTGGCGCCGGCGCTCTTCAAGAAATATTATCAAAGTGAGTATCAAGTAGTAGCGGCAGGGGTTTTTTTCAGTTAGGGCTGCTGCTAATACTCCCTGAATGTAGTTTCCATGGGGAAAGCAATTTTCCCCATGGTTTGTTGAAAGCTGAGTTCTGTGTACATGTGGATATCCAACGCTCGGAGTATATGATAACTTGTCTACATGGTACATAGAAGATTGCATACACACATGTACATAGGGCACTAGATATATGTATCCACTAAGCATTACTTGCATGCATTCACCCCAAGTCCATGTACTGATCCATATATGTGTGTGCATGGGCAAAATGCTCTGTGTACATTGCACATATGCATACACACACACACGTGTACTTCAAACGTTACATAGACACAGACTAGATACATGTTGTTTTCTGCCTTTATAGACCCTTCTCCTGTCTTTGTTGTGGAAACTTACATAATTTTTTCTTATGGTCCCTCTTTCTTGTATTTTTGTTCTTATAGCAGTTTGACATGCCATCTTTTTTGTTACCAGGCAATCAATGAATAAGATGTTTAGTGGACACTAACCATGCAGAAATGTATTTTTTGTGGCACTGAAATGTTTCTTTTTTTTACTCTGATGCTCTTGGCACAGCTTTATTTATAGGCATCAGATACAATTGAGCCACCATGTTGTAACCGCATTTTGTTTTTAGTTGCTTTTCTGAATATATCTTATTGTGTGTGTGTGTGTGGCTCTGTTTTTTTTTTTTTTTTTTTTTTTTTTTTGGTACGACTTTTTTCTTTTCCCATAGAAAAAGCTGTTTTACCAATGATGTATTGAGCCAGCATATTTGCTTTTGTGTAAAATACCAGTGTACATGTGTGTAATGCTCTGTTTACATCTGGGTGTCTAGGTAATGCTTACAAAGTCAATCAGAAGATTGCCTACACACACGTACATTGAGCCCAAGATGTGTACATACACAGAGCATTACACGCATATATACAGGCATTTGCTCTGTGTCTATGTAATGCTCAATATGGGTGCACACTTGCAGTTTTCTCTGTCATACAGAAGATTGCCTACACACTTGTACATTGAGCACTAGATATGCATATACACAGAGCATTACACACACATATACAGGCATTCATTCTGTGTCTATGTAATGCTTAATACATGGGTACACACTTGCAGATTTGCTTTTTTAAATGAAACATTTACTGCATTGTTTTATAACTCTAGGCATAAGAATTGACTTTTGTTGGGTCCCATCTCATTGTGGTATAAAGTGGAATGAAATAGCAGACAGACTTGCAAAAGGAGCAAATAGAAACGTTGAAAATTTATTAAACAATCCCTTAGATTTGTCCTCTTGTGAATTAATCCAGTTTATGGACAAATACATACCTAAGCAGAATTTTAGTCAAAAAATGGCTACTTTACCATTGTGCCCAAGGCACATTGTTGAATTAATTCATAAATTAAGGCTGAATACATGGAACACTAAATATTCTCATGGCATTACTTGTGTCTGCAGAGAAAACATTTCTGTGCATCTTTTGTTTGAATGCTCAGTGTTGACCTCACTCTATCAGGAGAAAGGTATTGAGATGAATAATTTTGATAATGTTAATTGTCTTGTATGGTCCATATGTTGCTGAAATTGCCATGGTTATTTCGCAATCACAGGTTGCAAAATTTTTGTAAAGATCAACAATTTTGTGTACCACTAGGGTCTTTGACTTATGTAAATATGCATTAATCAGATGTGGGTTTGAAGTACTTGCATGGATGATAAGTTGTGTGTGGAGGTGTTTGTTTGCTTGTTTGTTTTTTTCTTCTTTTTTTTTAAGTGTCTAATATCATCTGACAGTGAAAAGACAGATATGCAAACACCTTCATTTTACTGAGGATACATTTCAGAAAGAGACTAAAGTGATGGGTCAAAACAGATGTACACAATGTTGAAGTAAAAAGCAGACACATACATGCAAACATCTTGTGTTTCTGCCTGTGGTCTCAAGCTTCAAAATAAATGAAAATTTGGTAATTGTATGATGCATAGATACACTGAATTTGGAGCCATAAGAAGCATGCTTTCTGCTTTCTTTTTCTATTCCCATTACACAGACATGTGATTGGGGAAAAAATGCTATGATATTTAATAGAAAAAAGCTTTAGCTTCAGGAGGCTCTGTCCTTTCTCCCCTACCATGGCATTGCCTCTTGACTCCTGTGGGGCATCTTTCAGTCTCCTTCTCAAAGAAAAGGTCATGCTGGTAGACATGTTCACATTCTGGTGTTGAAGTTACTTCTTCAGGGGATTGGGGATTATTCTATGGTTTTTAATCAGAGTTTGCTTCATTGGTTCACTGTCGGCAAAAGGGTGAACAATGAATGATTCAGTATCTTCAGAACTTGTTTTGTTGGCGTATCCTGTTTCAGTTATCATACAGCTGAGTTCTTTAGGCCTTTTCTTGTGTTATTCACAGGCATTACATGTAAATATAATTATAAGCAAATTCAGCTACTGCCATACCCTGCTCTTCTTCCCTCGCATACATAAAACACGAAAACACTACAAATGAACTACACAAAAAAAACAAACCAAGAATAGACAAACCCTACTGACTTCCAACGTGGAAAAATGGATAGTAATGTTCTGTGAATAGCTTAACTAAATAAACCACTGAACTGAACTGAGGTAATGTTTGGCATGTACGTATGTATGCAATACTCTGTCGTACAGAATATTGCCTTCACAAGCGTACATTGAGCACTAGATATGCATATACACATAGCATTACATGCATATATACAGGCATTTACTCTGTGTCTATGTAATGCTCAAGATATGGGTGCACACTTGCAGTTTTCTGTGTACATTGTGCATCACAGACTCGGAGTAAATGCCTGTTGTGTTCTGCCTTTGTAGACCATTCAACTGACTTTGTTCAAGAAACTCCTGTGATGGTGTGGAGTGGTAGGGGGTGCACACGAAGACAGTCAGATGATGGTAGGTTCAGGAACCAAGGGATGACAGACGGCCAAAAAGAACGCAGAAGAAACGACATGGAGTTTCTTCCCCTTTATTTTGCTTCCGAAACCAAGAACACACGCACTCGCTCACAGCGTTCAAATATATAGCAGAAAAGCAGACCGCAAAGCCAGCAACACAGTGCTGCAGGCAAAATTGGCTTCATGAGGCAGAACTGACAGAAATTTGTGCTGTCGCAGCTTCCATGTTTTTTGGCTTGCTATCTGAACAAAGTATTCAAACATATTTACTATTGATGAAAATCTTAACAAGTTTGTGTTGTATTTTTCTCTATTGCGATAATAATTAACTAACAGCGTGAACTAATTCTATAATGAATGAATAGCAGGCATTTCACTCCTTTCATATGAATTCTGATTTTCCAAGACTGTGTCTGAGCGGAGAACTTTGTCTTTGAAAATTGGAACAAAACACAACTGGCTTTCCTCATGCCTGGCTGTAGACATGAGCTTTTGATAGGATTTTTATAATTGAATTCTCAACATAAAGGGATTATTCAGTACCTGTTGAAGCGGACTACTTGCCTGGCTGTAGACATGAGCTTTTGATAGGATTTTTGATTACAAAGTACTCTGTTGAAACGGACTACTTGCCTGGCTGTAGAACATGAGCTTTTTGATAGTGATTTTTGATTACAAAGTACTCTGTTGAAGCGGACTACTTGCCTGGCTGTAGACATGAGCTTTTGATAGGATTTTTGATTAAAAAGTACTCTGTTGAAGCGGACTACCGGATAATAATTTCTATACATTTTCAGCTGTATTTATCATATAAATGGAGTCATTCACAAGGTTTTGATTGGGAAGAAGTCTTTCGTAGAATGGCAATTTAGCGCAGAACTCAACAATGACAAAGAGTGGAACAAAGAAGGCGACTGTTTGATCAAGATGGGTATTGTCAGTCATTTCGCGTATTCGTAAGCATGTGCTGAAAATATCCTACGCATGCGAGATAGGAAATGAAAGCTTACAGACTTTACTTTTAATGCACCAGTTTAGAAAAAAATAGGCTTTTTGGTCCAGTATGGTTGTAATGAATATAATCAATTAATTTTTGTGACCAGTGAATATATATATATATATATATATATAATGCCGAACAATTAAATAGTGGGGGAAAACAAGTGCAGGCTAACAATTCTTCTGTCATAGTAATAATGACTTGGCAAAGATTTGAACTTAAGAAGGGGGTTGAAGATGGAGAAAATGGGAACATAAAATTAAGAAAATATGTAATAAATATGAAAACCCTTCACCAGCTGCATGAGGGAACCATCATAATCCCTCTTGAAGGCAGATCTATTGGTATTGCCTACTCCTAAGCCGTTCGTCTGCTGGATCAGACTCGTCAGGGAGACACGGCTGATCCAACAGCACCCCCAAAGCAGCCAGCGAAGGGTAGTAGAATGAAACAAAAAACGAAAGTGTGGAGAGGTAAAAAGTTGCTGAGAAACTAAAAACATCATGCAAACAGTATAAAATGTAGGGGACAATCTTTGAGCCTACAATGCTTGAGGATCCATTCAAGGATGCAAGGGAGATCAAAGAATATGGAACATTCTGAGTGGTCAGCTCTGCTGTTCAATAAAAACCCAGGCATTGCCAGCGGCTAAGAATTGTGCAGAACAACCTTTACTTGGATCTCCTAAGAGATGCACTCTCCCACTGATTGACCAAATATATAATGCCAAACAATTAAACAGGGGGGTAGAAACAAGTGCTGGCTAACAATTCTTCCATCATAGTAATGACTTGGCAAAGATTTGAACTTAAGAAGGGGGCTGAAGATGAAGAAAATGGGAACATAAAATTAGGAAAATATATAATAGATACGAAAACCCTTCACTAGCTGCATGAGGGAATCATCGTAATCCCTCTTGAAGGCAGATCTATTGGTATTGCTAACTCCTAGGCCTTTCATCCACTGGACTTGTTTTTACCAACACAGATCGAACATCCAAAAGAACACTGGAACTCTAGTAACCAGATATTTCCATCAGACTAATCGCTCCCTTCATCATCTCACATGTATAGCTGTGGAAATTTTTTCAGAGGACAATGATTACGGCCTTCGATGTGAATCTTCCTGGTTTAACAAATGACGTACTGTTTACCCAGAGGGTCTCAACATGGTCACCCAACTCTTCCCCATACCTCCCTTCTCCCCAGCCTCCCCTTCAAACAGTACCCCCACTTTCATCTCCCTTCGCCTTTACCCCCTCCCTATCTTCTTCATCTACCCTCGCCGCCACACCCTTCAGTCAACCTTCTCTTAGACCTTCTCCTCCCAGGCGCTTGACCTTCTTCCTCCCTACCAGCTCCTCCTATATGATTCCTTTATGCACACACCTGTTGGTGACAACTCTTGCTGTCTCCTCTTAACACCCCCCCCCCCCAACCTTTCCATCTTCTTCTCCCCAACCCATCCCCCTCCCCCCCACTTCCCACTTGCAACTTCCCCCCCCACTTTTGTATTGTGTTACTACACCTCCCCAATCCTTCCCTTACACATGGGCTTGCGCGCACTACAATTGCACACATAAATTTCCCTCCCCCCACCCCCCCCCTCCTCCAATTTTCGATAATTTCGTTCCTGCCTCCAGCCCTTCCCCTACTTCACTTTTACCCTTCTCTCCCCTCCCTACTCTGCTCCACCTCTTCGGAGTAGCATGTATGTGGTCAGCCTACTTTAAAATAGTACTCTAGTTGTGATTTACTTTATAAATATATTACCTTACTTACTTATACACACTGTTGAAATTTACAAGAACTACACATTTGCCCATGTGACCCATACATACTTTTTGTGGCTTTTTACTCCCAGTGCTCTTTACACAGCCTACTTTGTAACCTCAACATGTAGTTGGCCACCATGTCACAGTTGCTATTGTTTCTTTCTTTTTCTGGATGTGTTTTATTCCATGGGTCGAGTTTTGTGATGCGACTTTGTTCCTTGGACTTTGACAGCCCCAGGAAAGGCACAGTGTGGTCAGCTGGGCTACAGTGATCAGAACTTGACCATGTGCACTGCTCTGTGTATGTCTCCATATATAGAGCTTGACCTGTGCACTGCTCTGTGTATGTTTACATGTATAGAACTTGACCGTGTGCACTGCTCTGTGTATGTCTACATGTATAGAACTTGACCATGTAGCTGCTCTGTGTATTTCTGCATGTATAGAACTTGACCATGTGCACTGCTCTGTGTATGTCTCCATGTATAGAACTTGACCATGTGCACTGCTCTGTGTGTGTCTACATGTGTAGAACTTGACCATGTGCACTGCTCTGTATATGTCTGCATGTATAGAACTTGACCATATGCACTGCTCTGTGTGTGTCTCCATGTATAGGACTTGACCATGTGCACTGCTCTGTGTATGACTACATGTACAGAGCTCGACCATGTGAGCTGCTCTGTGTATGTCTCCATGTATAGGACTTGACCATGTGAACTGCTCTGCGTGTGTCTACATGTATAGAGTTTACCATGTGCACTGCTCTGTGTATGTCTCCATGTACAGGACTTGACCATGTGCACTGCTCTGTGTATGACTAATG
>JAMYXO010007060.1:0-12642 GCA_033310375.1 Conus canariensis
CCCAAATTTTAAAAACCCATGAAAAGCCCCAAAAAGAAAACCCCAAGAAAATGTGGGAACAAACAACTAAAAACATAACGGACAGAGAGAAGAGTCTAAGCGAAAGCGGGGAAATATAAACAGTCAAATGATAAACAAGAATAGTAACTTTTGCTCCCATAACAAAAACAAAGGAAATAAATAAAGCAAAGCAATTATAGGACACACAATTCCCAACCATTAAAATTTGGTTTGATCATAATGGCTTGCTTAAAACCGAATATTTAAACAGACAAGTAAAGACAGCGGCTGAGAAAATCTGTAAACGCTTTTCTTTGAAATTTTTCAACCCATTGGTTTTAAGAAGCTGAGATAATGGTAAATTTCAAGCTTTCCATTTTAAAAATCAACTACGTCAAGATGACTTTCAAAATTTCGTATCTTGCAATATAAATAGAAGTTTGTCTTCTGGCTCGAACTGCGCATTATCAGAAATGCTAGATCCTCAAAGTGGATGTTATCATTGGCGGTTTCAATTTACCTGCAATCAACCCTTCATCCAACGTGGCCCCTGTCAGGAAATTTACGACCTGTGACGTCACCTCTGGCAGCTAGTACTTCCGGTAGCTCGGGCAGAAATTGACCGTCGACCACTGGTCGGAATGCAGGTATCAGAGATATGGGAATCTGGAATCACAGCCAGCATACCGATTCAAGATTCACAGGTAATAAGTTTAGTATTTCGTTTCAGTAGAGCCATTATATTTTCACAGTGCTCGCTACCCCCCCACCCCCCCCCCCCCCCCCCCCAAACCCCCCTAATCCCCCCCCATCTTTCTTTGGCTGACATATCATCGTGCTGGCTACTGTTTTTGACTGTTCTGCATTAGTTTTACATATTAGTCTCTTCAGGATCTGAATCGGGGAGGGGTTGAATGGAGGATCCGTGGGATCATGAGCGCTCCCCCACACTACCTCACCCCACTCCAACTCCTGAACCCACCCCGTTCTCTTCCTCCTCTCTCCTCTTCTCGCTCCTCTCTTCTCTCCTCCTCTCCTCTCTCCTCTAACACACACACGCGCGCGCGCGCGCGCGCACACGCACACGTTGCTGCCGGAATAGAAGCCGGAATAGCTCAGTGGTAGTAGAGCGCCGGACTCGTAATCTTGGTGATCCTGGGGTTGTGGGTTTCGAATCTCTGCCGGGCCGTTTCAGCACAAGGGGGTTTTTCCCTCGGAGTTAACAGTCCTTCGAATGAGACTATAACCGAGGTTCCGTGTGTGAATGCACGCATAACATCTTGCACACACGTAAGATCCCATCACCAACTTTCGGAAGAGAAGGCCCCAGTTTGGCCGTTGGAAATGGATTGACACGTTTACACATAGCATGCACCATACGTGAAAAAATGGAAAGAATGAAGGAAGTAAAGAAATTGAGTGAAACGACATTGAATGAATATTGACTAGATGACACGGTAAACGACTGAATGAAGCGCCAGCTGGGAGCTCTTCAGTCGGTACTACCCAGGTAGGCAGCCCCCGTTGTGTAAACAAGTGCGGATTGCAAAGCGCATTAGAGCTTGGTCTCTAGCCGAGGATAGGCGCTATATAAGTATTCATAATAATGATACGCGGCGCGCGCGTAAGCGAGAAACAGACGTAGAGAGACAGTGGGGGGAAGGGGTGGCGGATGACGGAGATAGACAGACAGACAGATTAGACAAACAGCTAGACAGCAGACAGGACAGACAGAAGGAGAAAGAGAGAGAGATAAAAGCAGAGAGTTCGGCAATAGAGTTTGTACCCAAACTGACTTGAATGCTTGTTGTCGCATCGGACCATCATGAATCCCTGTGTCCACCAGAATGGACGGCAAAAAAAAGAGATTTTATGCCACGTGATGGACAGGTAGATAAGACAAATGAACCTGACAGAAGTACTGTGCTGACCAGCAGCCTGCGAACAGGCCTTTAACAGTGCAGTGATATCAGATTCTCCACGTGGTTATAACAGTAAAAAATAAAACATAAAGGAAAAACACGTACTGAACGATCTGAACCATTGTGGTAACCAGAAGAACACAATCCGGCAAACGACTTTTAGTCCTTTTCTTCTTTGTAATAACAAAAAAATAGTATAACCATGAAAGGTATCATGAGAGGGGATCGCAGTTATTCTCTCCGGTTGTACGTCCATAAACAAGCTCATGAAAAGTTCAAAAACTCAGCTGCTTGATTTGTTTTGAAAGCACGGAAGCGTGATTCAGCATACACATGTCCCCTAAGCTTTCTCCACTACAACGGGTTTTTTCCGCTCTATATCACTGCCCAGCTGACCCACGCATAGCCTGTTCAGGGCTGTCATGCTCCTACAGGAGGAAAGGTCGCATCCTTGAGAAAAGGTCACATCCTTGATAACACAGTAGCAAAAATAGCAACATCCTTCAGGCTGATGAGAACGGCGTGCAGACATGGCCGTTCATTCTGAGAAGGTCGTGCAGAGATATGGCTATTCATTCTGAGAAGGTCGTGCAGACAAGGCCGTTTCCATTCTGAGAAGGTCGTGCAGACAACAAGGCCATTCATTCTGAGAAGTGGTGTGCAGACATGGCCGTTCATTCTGAGAAGGTGGTGCAGACATGGCCGTTCATTCTGAGAAGGTGGTGCAGACATGGCCGTTCATTCTGAGAAGGTCGTGCAGACATGGCCGTTCATTCTGAGAAGGTCGTGCAGACAAGGCCATTCATTCCGCTAGGTTCACCCAGTTCCAAATTAAAGCAAAACGTGAAAGGTTAATGAAAAAAAAAATTTTTTTAACTACAACAAAACGTGAAAAGGTCATATGGGTCAACAAACACAGCACAATGGATAGCTACTGTCCACTCTGGATAGTGTTATGATTTTCACTACCTAATCGCCAGATATTACAATTAGACAGCCGGATAGTGTGTATGATTTGTCACTACCTAATTGCCAGATTACAATCAGAGAGCCGGCAACGATAAGCTGCGACCAAATTAGAAAAAATAATGTGTGAAAAAAAAGAGTTCCCAGAAACGATTACAGGTAAAGTTTCCACAAAAACAGAAAAACAGTAGATGACAAAAAACGAAAGGGCAGAGGCGAAGAATACACACACACCACACCACACAACACACCACACACACACAACACACACACAACACAGAGAGAGAGAGAGAGAGAGAGAGGAGAGAGGAGAGAGAGAGAGAGAGAGAACGAACGAACGAACGAAACGAAACGAACGAACGAACGAATTTTATTGAACATCCGGCCACAGGACCATAATTCCAAAAGGATTTGAGGTGCGGGGCGAGGGAAGTGGGGAAGACAATGGGTTCCAAGGGCACTGGGGGGGGGGGGGGGGGGGGGTAAATAATAAATAAGTCGTCCACATATATCATGAATTACTTTTTACAAATGAAAATACGCCAGTACACAAACAGATTCAGGATTCAAAAGTATATACAAACGTATCTGCGATACTACACTTTCAGAAAAAGAGCGTAATATGGAATAAACAAACAAAAGAAAAAAAACAAAAACAAAAGTACACACACACACAAATAAATAAAGGTGTTCAAAAATTACTTTCATAAGAGGAGAAAAAAAAGAGAAACTATTCTAAGAAAAATGTTGTCAATTTTAAGTAAGAAAATTTTCAATCTTATTACACGACCTGAATAAACCTTGTTCTTTTCCTAAGGGAAATGAGAGGAGAGAGGGGGAGAGAGAAGAAGGGAAAAAAGGAGAAAAGGAGAAAAGAGAAGAGAGAAGAGAGGAGGAAAATTAACAAACCACCAAAAGTTCCAACAACGGGGAAAGATGGGGGGGGCGCGACGGTAAGAAGCTATTAGGGGGTCAAGCGCCCCTGACCCCCCCACGAGGACAAAACCTTTCACTGGGTTCCTTTTACACGGAAGAATCCAATGAAAACACTTTCCTTTCCATGGTCCACACCTTTTTCCTCCGGATTTTTCTGGCTCTGCATTGTGTGGGGCGGGTAAATGTTTGGCTATACTGCACCCTGAACCGTTACAGTCATCTGTAGACGCAAAAAGTCTGATTCCTCGCATGGGTCGCGATCGTACGAAGACCCCAAACCTTCTGGGCCCCATGCTTATTTTCTCCCCGATGGTGGGGGCGAGTTGGGTTGGGACTTGCCCTGATGGTGAAGACACAAACATTTTACAGAAGGGGTTCCATGAAAATCTTGTTCAGAGATGTTCCCCCTGATGCGATCTTTGAATTCTTGGGAAAAAGATTAAACATTTTTTCATCGGATTTTGAGATTTTTAACAGTGAAAAAAATTTTTAACAAAATTTCGGGTGGGGTTTTTAGAAGATTTTTTTTGAAAAAGTTGTGTGAATGGAATGATTTGTGGAGCATGATTTTAACGTGGTGACAGCCCTGATTGCGGTCGGCTGGGCTAAAAAACCCAACCCATGACCTTACCTTACCTTCTCCCGAGGGTTTCCAGCTCGCTAGCAGACTTCACCTCTCCTCTTTCCCGTTCCTCTTCCAACCAGCTCTTCCTTTCTGCCCCATCCCTCCCCTGAAAATACACACGTACACAAAAGATCCATTTATGAAGGTGAGGGTAAAATTAAACTTTCCCCTGTGCGTCTTCAATCTTCTTCAGAGCGCTTAAAAAAAAAAAAAAAAAAAAAAAAAAAACCGTCTTGGGGGGGGGTCTTTTTTATTATCGCCAAGCGAAGATTCTCCCAATGTCCTTGGAACACCAGGAGCAGGCCCCGGAAAAGGGGCGCATGATGTGCAGGGCTGAGCCCAAAACGATTCATCAATGTCCGGACAGCAGAAAATGGAAAGAATGATGATGGTTCCAAGCCACGCCAAAATATTTTTGGAGGGGGAAAAGCTTTTTGTGGGGGGGGGTGAGGTGGATGGTGGTAGTGTTGTGGTGGCGTGGGGTGGTGTGGGGGTTTTGGTTTTGTGTGTGTGGTGTGGGGGGTTTGTGTGTTGGGGTTGGGGGTTTTGGGCGGCGCGGCGCCCCGCCGCGCATTCGTGTATGTGCTTGTGGGGGCGGTGCGGTGGCCCCACGTGGGGTGTGCGGGGTGTGGGGTGTGTTGGAGTGAAAGAAAGAAACAGACAGAAGAAAAAAGAGAGGAGAGAAGAGAGAGAGAAGAGAGAGAGAGGAAGAGAGAGGGGAGAGAAGAGTTGATGAAGGGTCAAAAAAGGGTCGCCTCTTGTGACCCCGAGAGATAGCCCACGGAACACGCCCATCTGACGTTCCTAATCGGACATGTGCCAGTCCGGGAATGAACGATCACCCCTTTAATTTTGCTGGGGAGAAAGAAACTCTAAATCTGCCTGAAGAACGAGCGAAAACCCCTTTTTCCAGCGTCTGTAAGAAAGATGAGCCGATGAGATCGCTTGGATGCTCCTGGAACGGGAAGAGGAGAGGAGAATTGTGGGTGAAGGGGGAGACTCTGGTGGGTGTGGGGGGTGTTGGGGTTGGGTTTGTGTGTGGTGGGTGCGTGGGGGGGTGCGTGCGTGGTGCGTTGGTGCATGCGTGGGTGTGTGGTGGTTTTGGGGGTCTGTGTGTGTGTTGGGGGGGGGGGGGGGGGGAAAGGGGAATAGGAGTGTACCCAAGGGGAAGGCAAGGGTGATAGGGGGGGGGGGGGGGTTTGGGGGGGGGGGGGTTAAGGTTGGAGATAGTTTAACATCACCGCGAAGGCTGCAAGTTAAGCCTGTTCCCCAACACAGACTGTCAAAAAGGCTAAAGAGGGCGATTTGACTGTCTAAAAAAACTGTCGTAAAAAGACATTTTTTTTTCCATCCCCAAAAAACAAACCACTGAAAAAAAAAAAAAAGAAAGAAAAGATCAGCATCCAATAATGTTCTGTATGACAACCCCCTAACAAAAACGGCTTAGTACAGCGAATAAAATCGGTTTTATTTTCCACATTTTAACAATCCTGTAGAAGACTGCTTAGCTCTGGAAAAAACCCAGAACTAAACGCCAAGGTTCCAACGGATTTCCTAGACCTACTTTACTGATTCCCGGGATCCGACCTCTACTTGGATCGGCCAAAACCCAAAGATTGGGGCTGGCTCGTCCCTTTGGGGGAAACTTTCCCTTTTTTTTTTTTTTTTTTTTTTTTTTTTTTTTTCACAAGTTTTTTTGTTAAAAATTGCTTCCTTAAGGGAAAAAAAGTGGGGGGGAAAAAGGGGGGGAAGGGGGGTTTGGGGGGGAGGGGTTGGGGGTTTTTTTTTTTTGTCCCAAAAGACAAAAATGAAAAGACCTTTAAACGAAAAATAAAACCTTTTTTTTGGGGGGGAAATTAAAAACGTTTTAAAGTATAAAAAAAGGGGGTTTTTGTCGGCGGGAAACTGTCCCCTTTTTTTGTCCCCCCAAAAAAAAAAAAAAAAAAAAATCCCCAAGTTTTGACCTTTGATCCTTTTTCCCCGATTTTAAATTGGGGGGGACAATTTGCGCACTAGGCAAGGTTTAAAAAACCCTTGGGCCCCTTGGTTTTTTGGGTAAAAAAGTCCCCCCCCTTTTTAAAATCCCCCATTTTTTTAAAAGGGGGCAAATTTTTTCGAGGCCCCAAGCGGAAAGGGTTTTTTTAAAACCCCAAACGATAGGGGGAAAAAGGGGGAAAGGGGAAAAACCCCGGGGAAGGGGTTGGGGGTTTTGGGGGGGGGGGGGGGGGGGGGGCTGTTAAAAAGGGGGGAGGGAAAATGGTTTGGGGTGGGGAAGGGGGGGGAGGGAAGGGGTTTGAAAAGGGAAGGGAAAGGGGAAACCCCTTTAAGGGGGGGAGTTCCCCCGAAAAGGGTTGGGGAGGAAAAAGGGGTTTGGGGGGATTTTTAAAGGGGAGGCCTTTTAATTTTTTTTGCCTTTTTAGCCCCCCCCCGGGCCGAAAAAGGGCCCCCTATCAGGGCCCGTTCCCAAAACCGCCGGGTTTAAAGTCCAATCAAAAAGTCCCCCTTTATTCACACAGCCCTTTTTTTGAATTAATCTTTCTAAAAAAAAAAAAAAAAAAAAAAAAAACCCACCCCGAAAAAATTTTGGTTTTCAAAAATTTTTCCACTATAAAATTTTTTAGATCCGTTTTTAAAAAAAGTTAAATCCCCTTTTTAAAAAAATTTAAAAGATCGCATGGCCCGAGGGGCGAGGGGGTTTAGGTTTGGGAAAGGGGGGGGGGGAAACAAATTGCCAAAAAAAAACCAAAAAAAACCCAATTCAAAAATTGCACCCCAAATTTTCCCCTGGTGTGGTAACCTCCCGGGTCGTTTGGGGGCGGGTTTTTCCTGGCCCCCGGGGCGTTCCCCCCCCCGGGGGCCAAATGTGAAGGGGAAAACGCCCCTTTAGGTTGGGGGGGGGCCCCGGGGGTTTGGGCGGTTTTTGGGAAACCCCAGCCCTTTGGGCCCTGGAACCCAAAAAAAGCGGGAAAAAATACAAGGCCCCGGAAAGCCCGGAAAATGGGTTGGGGGGGGGTTTCCCCCTGCCCCCTGAAACGAACGGGGAAACCCCCCCCTCTGCTTTGAAACACGCTTGGGGGGAACCCAAACCCCCCGAAAAAGAAAGAGGAAACCGGGGGGGGGGGGGTTGGGGGGGGGGGGGGGGGGGGGGGGGGGGGGGGGGAAAAAAATTAAAAAAGGGTTTTAAAAAAAAAAAAACACCCCCAAATGGGTAGAAAAAACCAAAGCATTTCACACACGGCAAAGCGGGCCCCCGAAAAACCCCACCACCCCACAAAAACACAACAAAACCAAAAAAAACATGCCCAGGGGCCCCCGCCGGCCCCAAAACCCCCACAAAAAACCCAAAACCCCTAACCCCCCCGCGCCGTTTCAAAAGCAGAACCCGCAGAAAAGGGCAGGGCGAGAGGGCCAAAAACCCGAGGAAAAGACAAACAGGGGCAGACAGGGGAGGGGGGGGGGTGGAAAGGTTTGGGGAAAAAAAAAGAGGGAAAAACGGGAAAGTTTTAAAACAAAGGGTTTGCGAAAAGGAAAAACCCCTTCCCTTTGCCTTTTTACAGGCCCCCAAAAAAAATTTTCCCCCGCCCCCAAGGGGGGTTTTCAGGGAAAAAAATGACCCCCCCCCAACCCCCTTCCCCTCTCCCCTCCCCCCTCCCCTCCCCCCTCTCTCTTATTCATTATATATAAAATAAAAATTTAAAAAATATATTTTAAAATAAATTTAAAATTTTTTTCCCGTTTTTTTTTATATATTATTTTTTATGATATTAAAAAATATAAAAAATGTGTGTGGGGGGTGGGGTGTGGGGGGTTGTGGGTGTAAAAAACCACACAAAACAACACAACCACCACAAAAAAATATATATTTATAAAATTATTAAAAAAAAATATATATAATTGGGCCCCCGGGAAAAAAATTTAAATAAAATGGGGGGGAAAAAACAAAATTTTAAGGGTTTAAAAATTCTTCAGTCCCCCCCTTTTAAAATAAAGGAAATTGGGGAAAGATTTTTAACTTTTTTTGAAAAAAAAAAAAAATTTAAGATGAGAAAAAGGGGGAATTTTTATAAATATGAGAAAACCCTTCCTAGCCCCCGGGGGAAAACCATCGCAATCCCCTCAAGGCACATCTGTTTTGTATTGCCTGCTCCTGGGCCTTTCGTCCGCTGGATGGGACTCATCAGGGGGACAGGGCCCCTAAAATTTTTTTGGGGCTCTTGGGTCAAATGAGCACACCCCCAGTCCATAATTCAGTGGTGTTCTCCCCAAAAAAGGGTTTAAAAAAAAGGGAATGCAACAGCACCCCCGAAGCAGCCACAAAAAGGGTAGCAAAAATGGAACAAAACGAAAGTGTGGAGGGGAAAAAAAAGTTGCTGAAGACTAAAAACCATTGTGCCAAAACAGTACAAGAGTGGGAAAATTTATTAAATATATATAATGTGTTGGGGGTGTTTGGGTGTGTGTGTGTGTGTGTGGGGGTGGGAGAAAGGGGAGGAGAGAAAAGAGAGAGAGAGAGAGGGAGAGGGGAGAAGGAGAGAGAAGGAAAAGGGGAGAGAGAGGAGAGAAAAAAAAATGTTTTTTTTTCAAGGGCCCCTGGTAAAAACGAGAAAACTTTCCAAATTTAAAGCTTATCACTGTTTTTGTCCCCCTGCACCCCAGCATAGTCTCAGCCCAGTCAGTCAGCCCCCCCAAAGTCAGTCGTCAGTCAGTCAGAGTCAGTCAGTAGTCAGTCAGTCAGTTGAAATTTTATGGGGACGTCCATCCCCCTTTTCTTAAACCTTTTTTCTGTCTTCCTCGTTGTAGCGGGGAATTCCCTTTTGCTGTCCCTTCTAGGGGTCTACAGATGTGGATGGTGGTCCCGGGCCCCTTGCTGTCTCTTCTGCGGTCAAAGATGTGGAGGGTGGTCTGCCCTTTGCTGCCCCTTCTAGCTGATTTGAGTGGATGGGGGGGGTCCCCCTTTGCTTGCCTTTCTAGTTTGGCCCCTTAGGTGGATGGTGGTCTTTGCCCCTTGTGTCCCCATTAGCTGGTCCTTAGATGGGATGGTGGTCTGCCTTTGCTGCCCTTTCTAGCTGATCTATAGAGTGGAGGGGTGGTTGCCCTTTGCTGCCTTTTCTAGTGGCCCCTATAGTTGGGATGGGGGGTCTGCCCCTTGCTGCCCCCCTCTTCTAGCTGGTCTTTAAAGTGGGGGTGGGGGTCTGCCCCTTGCTGCCTCTTCTAGCGGTCTATGGGTGGATGGTGGTCTGCCCTTTGCGTCCTCTTCTAGCTGGTCATAGATGTGGATGGTGGTCTCCCCCCTTGCTGCCCCCTCTTCTAGGGGGCTATAAGTGGATGGGGGGGCTGCCCCTTGCTGCCCCCTCTTCTAGCGGGTCTGTAGATGTGGTGGGGGGGTCTGCCCCTTTGCTGTCCTCTTCTAGCTGGTCTATAGATGGGGAAATGGTGGCGCCCCTTGCTGCCCCTCTTTAGCGGGGTCTGTAGTGTGGATGGGGTCTGCCCCTTGCTTCCCTTTCTATTTTGGTCTATAGATGTGGATGATGGTCGCCTCTGAATCTGTTCCATGACGGGTTCCCTAAAAGCGATCTGTGGATTATTTTTTTCCTCTTTACGCAAAGGAAAGAGCCCCTCTAAATCTGAGTCTTCCTTCGTTATTGGTGTTGTTATTTTTGGGAAGGTCTCCATATAGCGTCTCTTTGTTAAACATGTGATGTTTTTCACAATTCCAAACCCCCCTTTTTAAAGGCCCCGTTAGTTTTTTTTTTTTTTTTTTAGGGTTTGTCAAAAACCCCGTGGGTTGAAACGGTAACGGGGTGACTCCACGTGGCTTGAAGAATTCCCCTTGTTTGTTCTTTAGGGTTGGGGCTCCCCAAATTTCATTAAGTCTCCGTAGCGCTTGAGGCCTTTGCATCCCGACGTCTGTATCTTTACTACAAGACTTGACCCGGGACAAGATACGTCCCCAGACTTGCTTCAGACCATTACCCAGCTGCATTGAGGCCCCTCTTTTTGATGGACAGAAAAAGTATTTTGTTTGGGTGGTACTGACGTGCAGTTTTAATTTTGGTTTGCGTTACTCAACTCGGTTCACCAACACGACAGTTGGGCAATTCGTCCCCGGAATCGGGTGTTGATGATCATAGTTGTGGGTTTCGTGAGCCTTTTTGGCTCATGGAGTGTGAATCAGTGCGCTGCCGTTGTTGTCGCATGTCGCTGCATAGTCAAGTGCTGTTATGAACAGAACGGTGCGAGGTGTCGCTGTAAGACGCCAACCGTGATAAAAAATAAAATCGGTTTTCAGTATTGCTAGGGCCTGACCCTGTTGTGTTGGTTAGGAATGTTGACAAAACAAAAAACTGTTTGGTCGGGCCCCCCCCAAGAAAAAAGCTTTCCAAATTTGCTTTACTCTATGTACTGAATTTAATGCTTTTCTGAAGTCCACAAATTTGGTACTGCGAGTAGATGTTTTTTCTTGATTCCCTCATCGTCCCCCCCCGCGCGTTTCAGTTTTTCTGTGTACTGTCCAAACTAATTTTTTTTTCCCGAAAACCCCTTTTGATTTTTATTCTCGCTTCGGGTCTATGTGTGGTCTGAGTCTGTTCAGGAGCATTTGTTGCAGATTTTTGCAGCCCCCGAGGGTAAAAATTACTGTTATTGGACATGCGGTTTATCTTCTGGGCATTATGAAAAAAAAAAAAAAAAAAGAACGTCCTCTAGTTGTAAGAAAATCCGTCGCCTTTTTCCAATCTCTAAAATCAAGAAAGGAAAAGTGACAACCTCCAGTCACCTTTGACAAGGGGAGCAACGCCCAGCCACCTTTAGAAAGGGAGACAAAATGAGCGTCCCCCGCTGCAGCCCCCGGCGTGTGCCGCAATGGTGACGCGGTTTCGGGGGAAAACCCCCGAAAATGAGCGGTTGGCCTTGGGGCCCACTTAGGGCCCCCAATTGGCCAGCCCTCCCATTTTTTTTGCCGGGCACGGGCTGCCCGGAAAAAGGGGCCCCGGAAACCTGGCCCCGGGCAAAAAAACGTTTGGGGATGATTTGAAGGCTGTCAAAAAATAGCCAATGATATCATATTAGTTTAGGAAACTGAACAGTTAGGTAAAATGGAAAAAAGACAGAGAAAACCGATTCCCCTCCATGTGGGATTAATTGTTGAAAATTTCTAATGTCTTGCGAAAAGGGAAAATAACAATTATATAAAACATTGTTTTTAACTTCGTTTGTCATTTTCAAAGGAAAATTTTCCATATTGATAGGAAAAGACACTTACCCCGCTTTTTTTTCTCATTCGGACACACTACAAAACCCATTTCTACAATGCGAGGTCCTGTAAAGGGGATAAAGAAAGTTTAGTATTCAGATGATTTTAAATTCCCCGTCTACAAAGTTTCAAAGAAACACTTGCATATGGAATGCCAAAACCCCACAGCTAAACACTGTTTTTCTTTTAACACATTTAAAAATTTTCTTCTCGAGAAACCGTTTTTTTCAATGGCTTTCCCCCTTTCGAATGTTGGGTCCCTTTTTGGAAAAGGGTGGGTTTTAAAAATTAAATTGTTTTTTGTCTTTTAAACTGGCCAGGAACTTTTAAAACAAACCAAGGGTTAACTTTTAGAAAAACCTTCCCCCCAAACCCCCCCCCGCTCACTTTTCCCCATCCTCCCCCTTTTCCCCCCCCCTCTATTCCCTTTGTTTTAATGTTTTTGTGTTTTTGGTTTGATTAATTTTTTCCTGATCATCATGACTTACGGACGAACTTTATTTAGTTATAAAATCCCACCAACATTGAGAACCCGACATAAATTAATGAACCAACCAGCCCCAAAGGGAAAAGACGTCATCCTTTATTTCAAAAAAGTAAAAAAATTGGGAAACCCCCTGAGGGGGGACACACCCAACACCACCCCACACACAACACACCACACACCACACACACACAAACACACCAGATACGACAGCAAAAACGCGCACGCGCGCGCTCACGAGCCCCCACCACATCAACACACACAAGAAAGAGAGAGAGAGAGAGGGGAGAGAAGAGAGAGAGAGAGAGAAGAATGAATGAATGAATGAATGTATGAAGAAAAAGGGTGGCCCCCGGGGCTTCTGGAAATTTTAATAGTTTAGGAGTATGTCCCCGCTAAAGGAAAATCAAAGGATTTTTGAAATTTATTGGGCCCAAAAAAATTTAGAAAGCTTAAG
>JAMYXO010007061.1:0-12642 GCA_033310375.1 Conus canariensis
CATGTGTTGATATACTTGTACCTGCACGTGAGATATCTACCTGGTACAGGAGCATCTAAACGGTTCCAGTCAAATGATACGTTCAAGTCAAATAACAAGTTCAGGGTCGGTCAGTCAGACCAGTGCTCATGCCAGACCGGCAGTATGACAACAGCACATCTACTGCAGGATTGCCCGTTGCACGAAGCTCTGAGACAACAGATATGGACGGAGCAAACACCAGTGGAGAGGAAGCTCTACGGTGCTCATGGGGACCCACACCGCACGGCAGCATTTGTCAGAGGAGCTGGCGTTCCCATCTAGACTGTTCGAGAAGAAGAAGAAATGATACGTTTGCTCTATAGCTTATTTATTATTTCACAAGATATGTTGCGTGTACAGGCGGTACATGCATCACACCTATACGGGTAGTATCTTTCCAGTACAAGTGGTATCTTACCTGAGCATGTGTGGAATTTTATTAGGATAGGTCATGTTTTCTGTGCATAACAGATATCGTGTGTTCAAAATCAACACGTTACCTGAGCTGGTGGTATTTTCACAGAGGTGTGTGTGTGTGTGTGTGTGTGTGTGTGTGTGTGTGTGTGTGTGTGTGTGTGTGTGTGTGTGTTAGTAATATATAGGTGATGTTTTACCTATATGGGTTCCTTACTGGTACATGGTCTGCACAGGTAATATCGTGCTTGCTCCCGAAGTATCTTACCTGTGTAAATGATATCTTGCCAAGACTTGTTTTACATATATATACACTACTCAAAACAATTGAAGTACCACTTAGGAAAACTGCTGTCATTCGAAAGAAAACAAAGCTGAACATAATTTAATGATTGAATATTTTATTTTTATTATTCCTCAATCCATTCAAATTTATTCAAACACCGTGACAAAAAATTATCTTTGTTTTACACTTGATTAAAGAGGCATACCCCCAAAATGAAAAGTAACAAGAGTCTATGGTAGATGTCATGATGTTAATAACGGGTATGACCACCGTTCGCGTTCAAACAAGCGTCACATCGACGTCTCATGGAGTGCACCAGGCGGCGGAGAGTGTCCTGGGGGATCGCCTGCCACTCCTGCTCCAGCAACTGAAACAGCTGGTCCACGGTGTCTGCTGGAGGGTTGTGGGCCCGCACTCGCCTCCCCAGCACGTCCCACAGATGCTCTATGGGGTTCAAATCTGGTGACCTGGCAGGCCAGTCCATTCTTGTCACCTGCTGCCCTTGTAGGAACTGATTCACGATGGCGGCGCGGTGGCACGGCGCGTTGTCGTCCTGGAACTGGGCGCCCTGGCCAACTGCCCTCAGGGCGGGCATCACAAGGGGGCGGATGATGGTGTCGCGGTAGGTGGCACCGGTCAGGCGGCCTTCAACACGGTGTAGGGGGGTCCTGTGACGTAGGCTGAACCCACCCCACACCATCACGGACCACGCGGTCATGCTCCCTGACGGCAGCGTCAACGTAGCGTTCTCCAGGACGTCGCCAGACGCGAACCCGCCCGTCGTTGAACCTGAGGGTGAACCTTGACTCGTCTGTGAAGAGTACTGTTGCCCATTCAGCTCTTGTCCACCTTCTATGACATGCTGCCCAGGCCCGACGATGAGCTCGATGCGCTGGGGTCAGTATTGATCTCACTGCTGGGGACCTTGACCTCAAGTTGGCGTCGTGGAGCCGGTTCCGAACTGTCTGGGTACTGACGTTGACGTTGCTGGCTTGTCGTAGCTGGTCTCGGAGTACTGTGGCACTGGCTGAACGGTCTCTCAGACAAGCGATAACAATGAACCGATCCTGCTGTCTGGAGGTGCTTCTCGTCCGTCCACGTCCCTGCTGTTCTCCAACACTTCCAGTGTTAAGCCAACGGTCTCTGAGCCTCAGAATGACTGGGTGACTCACTCCAAGCCGTCGACTAATCTCCCTCAACCCAATACCTTCTTGGTGCCATGCTATCGCTCTTCCTCTGTCGGTGTTGCTTAGTCGTTGTCTCGCAGGCATGGTTAAATCTTCCTAAATTTCGCGACTTTTTATACCCGTCAAATGTGCTAACTGATTGCAATTCTGCTCAGAAAAGACCTTGCTTTCACGTGCATCACATTTTTTTTTCTTGCTGTGTCTGTGTCAAAATCTGGGAGCGACACAAGTTCGATAATTTCTCGGGATTTTTTTGCCTCAGATGCGACGCGGTAGATAACTGCTGACCGACTTTAACATAACAAAAATGCACGAGGAGTAGTATTTGAGAACCGGGTAAGCTTATCCAGCAGAGTTTATTCAATTATCAATATTAATTGGTTTATCAGAGCTTTTTAAAAATTGCATACAAAAATTAGGGGTGGTACTTCAATTGTTTTTAGTAGTATATATATATATATATATATTTTTTTTTTTTTTTTTTTTCTCTCTCTAAAAGTTCAAATCTTTGCGAAGTCATTATTATAATGACCGAAGAATTGTTAGCCTGCACTTGTTTTCCCCCACTGCTTAATTGTTCAGCATTATATTGTTTGGTCAATCAGTGGGAGATTGCATCTCTTAGGAGATCCAAGTAAAGGTTGTCCTGCACAATTCTTAGCCACTGACATTGCTTGAGTTATTGAACAGCAGAGCTGACCACTCAGACTGTTCCATATCTTTTGATCTCCCGTGTATCCTTGAATGGATCCTCAGGCATAGGCTCAAAGATTATCCCCTACATTTTATACTGTTTGCATAATGCTTTTAGTTTTTCAGCAACTTTTTTTCCTCCCCACACTTTCATTTTATTCCATTTTACTATCCTTCACTGGCTGCTTTGGGGTGCTGTTGGATTCTTTTTTTAACCCTTGGTGGTGAGAACACCACAGAATTATGGACTGTGGTGTGTCTCTATTTGACACCAGGAGCGCAGACACAATCAGCCGTGTCTCCCTGATGAGTCCGATCCAGCGGACGAAAGGCCTAGGAGCAGGCAATACAAATAGACCTGCCTTCAAAAGGGATCACGATGGTTCCCTCAGGCAGCTAGTGAAGGATTTCTCATATTTATAACATATTTCCCCCATTTTCTTCATCTTCATTTTTTTTTTTCTCTCTCTAAAAGTTCAAATCTTTGCGAAGTCATTATTATAATGACCGAAGAATTGTTAGCCTGCACTTGTTTTCCCCCACTGCTTAATTGTTCAGCATTATATATATATATATATATATATATATATATTGTGTGTGTGTGTGTGTATTATTCCCCATTCACCCACTCAAGCACATACTGTTAGTTAGGCAGAATTATCTACCACTGCAGATATAAAATGCTTACCTCCCCCTATTTCTTCAATCTAAGACATAAGAGCAAGCTTTGTTTATAATTCAATATTTCTTGCAGTCATTGCAACACCGAGCTGCTCTGTAAGTTGCTGGAATGGTGCTCGGTACTTATCCTTGGAAGTTATTAGTTTATATATATATATATATATATATATATATATATATATAATCTATGCAAGTGACAAATCAGCAGTTCAAAATGTATCTCACCTGTACAAAGATCTGTGAAAGTGACATCAGACCTTTACTGCCCAAATGGTATTGTAGTGTTTCACCTGTGAGATTTGACTTAAACGGGTAATATCTTACATGTACAGGCAGTGTTTGGGTTATAAAAGTGGAATCCTAACTGTCCAGGCAACATCATTATTGATAAAAGTGACATCATAATTAAGAGTTCTCATATAGCGCCTGTCTTCAGCTAGGGACAAAGCTCTAAGCGGTTTTACAATCCACGCTCTCGTTTATACATCAGGCCGCCTACCCAGGTAGAGCTGACTGAAGAGCTGCCTGCTGGGCGCTACATTCTGCCGTTTCCCGTGTCATTCAGTTGGAGATCAGTCACTCGGTTTATCGTTCACTCTGTCATTCTTTCGGTGCTTGCAATGTGTATACGTGTCATCCATACCAACGACTAAGATTGGCCTTCTCTTCCAAAAAGTTGGTGATGGGACTTTCAGTGTCTGCAAGATGTTATGCATGCGTTCGCACACGGAACCTCAGTCATAGTCTCATTCCAAGGACTCTCTAGGAAAAGGAGTCAGAACGGTAGAAAGAAACTCGTGGAGAGCGTGGCAGCAGAGAGTCCTCAGAAGAGAAGCCCCCTTCAAGCAAGTGTTTCGGCCCTTATCTCCTGACACTCTAGGGGGGTTGGGCCACACCCGGTTCATGACTCCGGATGTCCCTCTGCTGCCCCTTTTTTTCCCATCTTGGGACGAGCCATGGCTGGGATTCGAACCCATGACCCTCTGGACATGCTCATTTTCCACTTAATGACTCGCGCTTTAACCACTGAGCCACAGGGACACCTGATATTTGTAGGGAAATTAAGCCTTATGAAGTTCACTTTTGTTCCTCCTTGACCAGATCCAGCTTGAACACCTCTCTGCCGCTTCTGCCATTGCTTTCAGGGCTCTGGTTTTTTCCTTCCCTGCAACTGAGAGCTGTTTCATGAGGCTGTATGCAGACGTTCCTACAAACCCCCTAGCTCCAATTTCTGCAGTGAGGACTTTGACCTGATAGCCTTCTTTCCTCAGGCTGTTTGCCAGATCAGCATACTTTTCAGTCTTGTAGATTTGAGCTGCCTCCATTCTGTTCTCATATGGCACCGTGAGCTCGATCATGATCAGCTGCTTGGTTGACTTAGAGTGGACTACTATGTCTGGTCTCATGCCACTCTTGCTGATGATCTCTGGGTGACTCTTCCATCCTGGGAGGTCTGCAGTGCACTCCCAGTCATCTGCCCCGTCCAGCAGACTCTGCCTGCATGTTTCGAGTGGCACTGTTGTTCTTGGCCATGATTTGCTGCCTCCTGCCGTGAAGAATGTTGCGGGTGCTTTTGGAGTCCTGATTTTCCCTTTTGTGGTGTTGGTACTAGCCCAGACTACTTGTACAATTTCTTTGAGCACTTGGTTGTGCCTCCATGTGTACCTTCCTTGAGCCAGGGCTACTTTACATGAGCTTAGGACATGCTCCACTGTTTGTTTTTCATGGCAGAGGGGGCATGCAGGATCGTCTGTTTTCCCCCACTTCACCAGGTTTGCATTTGAGGGCAGAAGGTCATATGCAGATCTGAGAATGAAGCTGATCCTGAGAGGGGCCATGTGCCAAATGTCATTCCAAGTGAGACTTCTTTGGAGTGCATTCTCCCACGTTGTCCATTGCCCTTGCTGGCTCTGCTGGACTGCTTTTTGGAGTCTTTTTTGGTCTTCTTCTTTTCTCATCTCCTGAATCATCATGTCTCTTTTGGCTTTTCCTTTGGCCTTTGACCACCATTCAGTTTTGGTCACCCCCAGTCCTTGTCTGTTGGTCTGTGTGTGTCCTGTTATTTCTCTGATCTTGAGACTTTTGCAGAATCCATCGCCTCTTGAACTTTCCATTTTCTGCCTGTCTTCAGCTGGGGCTTAATTGCTTCTACCACCTTGTCTCCTGAGTCCTCCAGCATGCTTTGAAGTCTGATCTTCCCTGCTTTGTATTCTTCCAGGATGGATTTCAGGGGTAGTTTCAGCTTTGCTTGGCGACAGTACAGCGCTATGTCAGTCAGACAGGGTGGGACACCAAGCCATTTCCTTGTGAACTTGTTGATTTTGGCTTCCATTGCCTCCACTATGCTGGTGCAGATGTCGTATATCATCAGAGGCCATAGCAGCTTTGGTATCAGCATGAACTGCAGACACCAGACCTTGTATTTGCCAGGGAGCCCACACTGGTCAATGGTCTCCAAGCCTTCCTCCGCCATCTGCTTGGTTTCTTTTGCTCTTTGTGTGTCTTTCAGCGTATCATCATACCATCTTCCAAGGCTCTTGACTGGTTCTTCTGTGACTGTTGGAATGGCCTGGTTGGCAACACTGAAGACCACAGATCCGGCCACTTTTCCTTTCCTCAGTGAGAGACTCCGTGATTTCTTTGGCTTGAACTCCATTCTGGATGAGGCAACTATGTCGTCCAGCCTCTCCAGCACATGACGTGTCTCGTCTTCTCTGGATGAAATCACTGTAGTGTCATCCATGAAGGCCTTGAGAGGAGGCATCTTGTATCCATCGCCAAGGTCTGTTTGTCTCGCGTTGTTTGTTGCTGCTTTCAAGATGAGTTCCATTGCCAGCACGAACAGTATTGGGGAAATTGCACAGCCCATTGCAATACCCACTTCCAAGTTGATCCAGTCTGTTGTGTACTCCTTGGTAGAGAACCGCATTGAGAAGCCATTGAAGTACTTCTTGAGCATGTCGCGGATGTTCTTTGGCACATGGTACATCTCAAGAGCCAACTGTATCATCTCATGGGGCACAGATCCATATGCGTTTGCCAGATCAAGCCACACTACGTCCAGGTCTCTCTTTTCTGTTTTTGCTTTTTGGATTGCGTCCAAGATCATTGTGGCGTGTTCTACACAGCCCGCCACGCCTGGGATGCCACCTTTCTGGACTGACACATCCAAGTACTTGTTTTCCATCAGGTACTTGGTCAGCCTTGCTGCCATGACAGAGAAGAAGATTTTCCCTTCGACGTTCAGTAGTGATATTGGCCTGAACTGGCTAATGTCACTTGAGTTTTGCTCTTTGGGGATGTACACACCATCTGCCGTCATCCACTGGCCGCTGATCTTCTGGTTTCTCCAAGCCGATCGCAGCAGCCTGTGGAGCCACTCCAGCACCTTGGGACATTTCTTGTAAAGCTGGTAAGGTATTCCGTTTGGCCCTGGTGATGATTTGGCTCTGGCTTTGTCGACCACCTTCTTGATTTCCGCCAACGTTGGAGGCTTGCCATTGAACTGTTCCTCAGGGTTGGTTGGCCACACCAGACCTTGAATGTCGAGTGGTGCTTTGCTCTGTGGGTCAGAGTATGTTTTCCTCAGATGCTGCTCAAGAACTCCTTTGTCCACACATAGGGTCCCAGATTTTGGCTGCTCAAACAGTGTTCTGGCAAACTGGAAGGGGTCTCTGAAGAAGCGCTCTTGTGTCTTCTTCTTTTTGCTCTTCCTCTTCCTCGCAGATTCCACTTTGCTGAGGGCACTGTGTTTTTCTTTCAGGTCTTTCCACAGTTTTTCCAAGCCTTGTTTTTCAGCTGGCAGTGCGGTCTTCATTTGCATCTTGAGGTTTTTCTTTTGGACCCTGATCTTGTCCATCTTTTCTTGGCGTCTGGATTTCTTTGGAGGTGTTTTCTCTTTGGGTAGTTTTGCTCCATAGGCGTCTCTACATGTGGCATACACAATGTCCCCATATGTGGCTAGTTTGTGTTCCAGGGTGCTTTTCCCTATCAGTGCATCGAGTCTTTGGACGATTTTTGCATCCAGTTTCTCCCAATCTTCAGTTTCGTTTGCTCGTGGCAGGTTGAGTTTCAGGCGCCTGGCATCGAGGGCCTGTGCAAATTCCTCATCCGAACCAACAGCGTGGATGTCCTTGGCACTGTGGTTTAAATCCTGGCCTTGGTCTTCCGACGTCTTATCTGCTGATGCAGTGCGCTGCTGCTCATTCAGATGAGTCTTCACACATCCCATCTTTGTTCTGTGGATCTTCATGCCACGGGTGGTAGCGAAACGCTTTCCACAGACACATGGATATTCCATTTGGTCCATGTTCATAGTCCGTTTGGGATTTGCAGTCATGATTGGTTGAGCACCGATGGATTCATCATTCTCTCCCCCTTTCGGTGAATCCTGGGAGCATCTTTTCCTTTTATTTTTAGTAGCCACATGTTTAAGGCAAAGTGGGGAGCCAGCCCACAGAGCCCTTGGTTCTGGTCTTTCCCAGTGTCCTCCGGTCTTTCCCGGACGTCCTCCGGCCTATTCCCGGAAGTCAATGGGACGAATATTAACTCCGAGGGACAAATCCCCCATCGGAAATGTTAACTCCGAGGGAAAAATCCCCCTTTACCGAAACGTCCTGATGGAGATACGAACCACCAACCCCAGGATCGCCAAGATCATGGGTCCGGCGCTCTGTACAGTTATTCCGGCCCCCAGACATCTTGCTACATGCACACGTGACATTTTATTTAGAAAAGTGCTATCTTACCCGACTGGTTGGCTTTTGCAAAGACCGGCTGCTACCTGTACTGATGGTATATAATGATCACGTGTGTTTCTTACCTGTACTGACAGCATACTATTTGACCACGTGTGTTTCATGCCTGTACTGATGGAATACTGTTTGACCACCTGTATTTCTCACCTGTGGTGAAGGGTTCCTATCTGTGCTTATAGCATACTATTCGGCCACCTGTATTTCTCACCTGTGGTGAAGGGTTCCTGCCTGTACTTATAGCATACTATTTGACCACCTGTATTTCTCACCTGTGGTGAAGGGTTCCTACCTGTCGGGCCAGGGGACGTTCCGGAACTGCTGCCACCATCGCTGGACGATGACGGTGACGTAAAAGCCCAGTACGAAAGAGATGGGGATGAAGCTGGTGTAACTGTTGCAGTGGATGACCACCTGCTCCATCCGCCTGCCACGTCACACACACACACACACACACACACACACACACACACACACACACACACACCACACACACACACACACACGTACGCACGTACGCACGCACGCACGCACGCACGCACGCACACACACACAACACACACACACACACACACACACACACACACACACACACACACACACACACGTCTAGATGCGATTTTCAGTCAAATGCTGAAGAATTTGCTGGAAAATTGTATCTAAATATAGCATCAGACATTTAAAAAAAATGTTGATCTAAAGGCAAAATGTCCAAATCTGGAGAAAAAAGAATCTGTCTTACTTTCAGTTCATAAACAAAGGAAATGCTATACAAACCATGTGCAATTAAATATCAATAGCATTAAACATCCGCAAAACATTAAGTTGGTTAAACACTCCCCGAAAATTCTCCCTTTTCAGACAAAAAGCAGCCCACACCAATGCATCTCCTTTGTTTTGGAACATTATTCTTCGCTGGCTGCTTTCAGAGGTCATGGATCGCGGCCCTTCCTCGTGGTGACGACAGTGTCCTGCTATTATAGAAGTTGCAACTGTGTTATATTCAATAGGTGGACCATCCTACCTATGATCTTCACACAGGAAAGGAAAGCTGACATAGCAAACGGTTCTGTCAACATGGCAGAATTCCATGGACCTTATGGTGTGCTATCAGTGAAGAATTTCAATGTATACTATGCCTTGCTGTCGGGTCTTTTCCTTGCTAGTTCTTGCCTAGCGCTTCTTGAATTTTCAGTAGTCACGAGGCAGGGCCGAGGTGCCAGAAACACGTGTTTCGCCTTTTGCGACATGCCGTAAAAATGGATGATCGGATCGGAAACGCCGCGAGATTTGTTCTTGCTGTGGGCGGCAAGTTTTGTGATCGCTCTCAGGTACTTGCTCGCTGAGTTTACGCGAGTGAAGTTCTTTTATTTTCTTTCTTTTTTTTTTTTTCTTTTTTTTGTTTTGTTTTGTTTTTCCTTGCTCTCCACGGCGAGAGTGAATTTTCGCCACGTTCAGTACGTCGAAGTTGGTTGTCCTGGACTTCATGTCTGTATTTTTGTTTTCATACAGCTTTGCTAATAATCGATGCGGCTTAGCGTCGCTTACTCCGTACACTGCGACACCTGCTGGATGAAACTAGAACTGAACCTGCCAAGTTGATTTCAGTATGTCAGGAAGGTCACTTCTCTGCGTGTGTTTGCTTTTCCTGCCTGTTCTGTCAGCGTTTTCCCATTTCAGATAGAAAAAAAAAAACTCTACAAAGCTCTGAAAATACCCAATGAAGCGTTCCAACCTACTATGTCCCTCAGTTGCATGCAAACCCTTCTTCTCAAGAGCAAAGTCGTAACTAGGCTTACATACGCGCAGCTGAAAGATTCAAGAATAGGTTACTAGCCAAGCCGGACAAAAATCTTTTTATATTTCATTATGATACAGAAAGAAGAAGAAGAATGAAATTTTCCAACAGCGATTTAGTTTGGTTCTTTACAATCTATACTGGACGGCGTTTTACGGTGGTTGCATACATTCTTTGTACTTCCACTCTGAATCAGACAGCAACGTCTCTTCAGTGGTCAGTTTGCACTTCAGGCGAGTGTTGATGGCAACGAAGTCACTGTCGCCTCTATTTCGGTCCCATAACTGTTGATTAAAACACCTGTGTGGATTATAACGCAGGATGACGTAACACTTAAGGCCGTCTTGTACATTTCTTAAAACTTCAAGGCTATTTCACTTAAGCGTTTCAGAATACTTAAAAGAAAAAGCTCCCGGAAATACAAAAAATTGACCAATTGACAGTGATCATCTTAAAGTATTAGTGATCCGATTATTGTTCTTGTTATCAGTCAGATCATAACTTCGTCACCTGATTTTCGTGAAAGGAAATCTGAAATGAGGCAGGGAGCAGTAAACAGTAAATAACGAACAAGTACGGTAACTCTAGCTCCCATGATGAAATGATTATACACCAGGTTCTATAGTTGTTGTTGCTGTGCACATGTATCATGTGCAGGGTATATGGGCAGGTTTGGAACATCTTTTGTTGGGGACGTCTCCTTGTTTGTTCTGTGTGTTGTATGTCGGCATTGGGCTCGGCGATTTGGTGTCGTTCGTTCGGAGTTATGGGTGCATAATTATTTCATCATGGGCGCAAGGGTTACCCTGCATGCTCGTTATTTACTTAAATTTTTAGTTCTCTATTTTGCGATGTTTTTTTCGCACATGTGGCCATAAACGTTTACCTCTTCCATGAAAAAGGAAGATAATTTGCGAAAGCTGGAAAATTGTCATAAAAGGAAATGGCTCCGTGCAGTTGTCACGTGAAACACTTCACTAACGGCAAAAAACAGATAACTCAGCTACTCCTTTGGATCTCGGAGTCTCTGACAAAGATGAACAGATAACGCACACAGTTGGGAAAAAGAAGACTAGGATTTTGGTTGAGCAAAATTCGAACAGGCTTTCAATGACAGAGAATATGACGTCATCTTGAAGTCTTTCCGTCCTTGAATTCATTAAACGAGAAAACAAAGGCCTGTCCTTTACAAGGAGAGAGAGAGAGAGAGAGAGAGAGAGAGAGTTGATTAATGGCAAGTTTGGATTTTCCGGATATGGCGTGGAGAGAGGAGAGGGAGTGGCGTGTCACAAACTGCAGAGTGACGTGTCAGGAAATTGCAGCGGTGACAGGCGGCCTACTAATCCCCCCCCCCCCCACCCCTCCACACACACACTCCGTCACACCTGTCACTGTCCCCCTGTCAGCCTCGTCCACAACTCTCCACACTCTTCGTTGAAGGAAAGAACGAAATCAACTCGCAGAAAGACACTTGGTAGAACAGAGATCTGAAGTGATATACAACATACCGCTGCACCTCAGTCAAAAAGTTCATTCAGATTCTCCCCCTTATCCCCCACATAGTTTCAACACTAACCTTTTCTGACCAAACCTACTGTATCTGTGCGTTTTTGTCTTGTTGCAAGTCACACGGCACAATGTCGTCTGGTAATGTTGCATCTTCCGCCATTTGTGGATTTCGACCAAACTTATCATATGTTCTCAACGTTATATTCAAAATTACAACAGATTATGTAAAAAAAAAATGTTATATGAGTGGATCCTGATTGGGTTTCGACTCTGCTGGAACTGCAAGTTTCTTGCTTTCTTTGGCACCATGCCGTGACTGAACACAGACCGCCTACCCCTCCCCGTAAAAAGTTATTGTATGCACGGTTTTCCCACTTGCCATCCAGATCTGCACCAGTCTCATAGTCAGTAGCAATCAGTTCATCTTATATGCCTGATTGGTCTTTTTTTAATTGAAATCTGTGCCATTATTTCACGGAGAATTTACACACACACACACAACACACCACACACACACACACACACACACCACGCGCCGCGCGCGCACAACACACACGCACACACACGACACACACACACTCGCACACACACACACACACACACACACAACACACACACACACACACACAAAACACACACTCGCACATACACACACACACACACACACACACACACACACACACACACCACACCCCACACACACACACACACACACACAAATACGCATGCATGCACGCACGCACGCACGCACGCACACACACTCGCACACACTCACACACCACACACACACCCACACACACACACACGCGCGCGCGCGCGCGCACGCCGCCGCGCGCCACACACACACACACACACACACACACACACACACAGCGGCTGAAAATGCCGTACGTTGCAATGTTAAAGCGAGGTGAAAAAAAGTCCTGCGTCAGCCTTTTGATGTGTGTCAGGCATGGGCCCGTCTGCCCCTTTTGGCCCATTGTTTTATGTTGAGTTTTTCACTGTAATCGTACATGTACCTATCGGGGTGTGACCCCATTGGATCCGTCAGAAGGATTCACTGGGACACAAAACCCCCATTGGTAACTCCCGGGCCCCGGATCCGTCAGAAAGGGTTCACCGGGACACACACCCCCAATTGGCAACTCCCAGCCCTGTGATCCGTCAGAAGGATTCACCGGGACACCCCACCCCGATTGGCAACTCCCAGCCCTGGATCCGTCAGAAGGGTTTACCCGGGACACACCCCCGGGTTGGCAACTGCCCCCCTATCCGCAAAGATTCCCCCGGGGCACACAC
>JAMYXO010007062.1:5000-12641 GCA_033310375.1 Conus canariensis
GGAGGGGTTGGGGAGGTGGGAAGAGAGGAAAGGAGGGGTTGGGGAGGTGGAGAAGAGAGGAAAGGAGGGGTTGGGGCGGAAAGGAGGGGTTGGGGAGGAAAGGAGGGGTTGGGGAGGAAAGGAGGGGTTGGGGAGTAAAGGAGGGGTAAGGAGGGGTTGGGGCGGAAAGGAGGGGTTGGGGAGGAAAGGAGGGGTTGGGGAGGAAAAGGAGGGGTTGGGGAGGAAAGGAGGGGTTGGGGAGGTGGAGAAGAGAGGAAAGGAGGGGTTGGGGAGGTGGAGAAGAGAGGAAAGGAGGGGTTGGGGAGAAAAGGAGGGGTTGGGGAGGAAAGGAGGGGTTGGGGAGGTGGAGAAGAGAGGAAAGGAGGGGTTGGGGAGGAAAGGAGGGGTTGGGGAGGAAAGGAGGGGTTGGGGAGGAAAGGAGGGGTTGGGGAGGTGGAGAAGAGAGGAAAGGAGGGGTTGGGGAGGAAAGAAGGGGTTGGAGAGGTGGAGAAGAGAGGAAAGGAGGGGTTGGGGAGGAAAGGAGGGGTTGGGGAGGAAGGAGGGGTTGGGGAGGTGGAGAAGAGAGGAAAGGAGGGGTTGGGGAGGAAAGGAGGGGTTGGGGCGGAAAGGAGTGGTTGGGGAGGTGGAGAAGAGAGGAAAGGAGGGGTTGGGGAGGAAAGGAGGGGTTGGGGAGGTGGAGAAGAGAGGAAAGAGGGGGTTGGGGAGGTGGAGAAGAGAGGAAAGGAGGGGTTGGGGAGGAAAGGAGGGGTTGGGGAGGAAAGGAGGGGTTGGGGAGGTGGAGAAGAGAGGAAAGGAGGGGGTTGGGGAGGGAAAGGAGGGGTTGGGGAGGTGGAGAAGAGAGGAAAGGAGGGGTTGGGGAGGAAAGGAGGGGTTGGGGAGGTGGAGAGAAGAGGAGGAAAGGAGGGGTTGGGGAGGAAAGGAGGGGTTGGGGAGGTGGAGAAGAGAGGAAAGGAGGGGTTGGGGAGGTGGAGAAGAGAGGAAAGGAGGGGTTGGGGCGGAAAGGAGGGGGTTGGGGAGGAAAGGAGGGGTTGGGGAGGAAAGGAGGGGTTGGGGAGGTGGAGAAGAGAGGAAAGGAGGGGTTGGGGAGGTGGAGAAGAGAGGAAAGGAGGGGTTGGGGAGGAAAGGAGGGGTTGGGGAGGAAAGGAGGGGTTGGGGAGGAAAGGAGGGGTTGGGGAGGTGGAGGAGGTGGCGGGAGAAGGAAGGAGGAGGGTGGGAGGGGGGGCTGGGGACTTAGGGAGGAGAAAAAAAAGGGGGGGGGGGGGGAGGGTCGGGGCGTGCCTGTGGGGCATTTATTTTCTTACTTTTTCTTTCCCTCCGTTTCCTTTTTTTTCTTTCTTTGTTGTCTTAATTTCTATAACCCCCCCTCCCTCTCACCACCTCCACCCCCACCATCTTCTTCCCCTTCATTTAACTCCATCCTCCTGTCTTCAGTAGCATTACTCTTCTCTCCGAGGAGTCTGGTTTCCCAGGTCACAGCAGCACCATCCTGAACAATGACCACGACGCTGAGTCTGGTTTCCCAGGTAACAACTGCACCATCCTGAACAATGACCACGACGCTGAGTCTGGTTTCCCAGGTCACAACTGCACCATCCTGAACAATGACCACGACGCTGAGTCTGGTTTCCCAGGTCACAACTGCACCATCCTGAACAATGACCACGACCACCCCCTGCACCACTGTATCTTTTTTTCCTTTTTCCTGTCTCCCCCACCTCCCACCCTCGTTCCGGCCCTTTATATCACCCCAGCCCGTATTTTAACACACACCCACACATACACACACACACACCACAAACACACACACACACACACACACACACACACACACACCAACACACGTACGTATAAAAACATACATCTCTCTCTCTCTCTCTCTCTCTCTCTCTCTCTCTCTCTCTCTCTCCCTCTTTCTCTGTCTCTTTGTGTGTCTCCCCCCCCCCTCTCTCTCTACTTATGCGTATGTTACTCTGAGTGTGTATGTGTGTGTGCATGCTTGCGCGCGAGTGAGTGTGTGTGTGTGTGTGTGGTGTGTGTGTGTGTGTGGGGTGTGTGTGGTGTGTGTGTGTGTGTGTGTGGTGTGTGATGCGTGCGTGCGTGCGTGCGTGTGTGTGTATGTGTGTGTAAAAAGATGAGAGAGAGAGGGGAGAGAGAGAGAGGTGAGAGAGAGAGAGAGAGAGGGGAGAGAGAGAGAGAGAGAAAGACAGACAGACAGATGAAGGGAGATGGAGAGTCACCACGGCTGTAGTGTCATTGGCTTTGGCCAGTGCCAGCCCGAACAGTTCCTGGCGCTCCCCGAAGCCACCGTACTCTACTCTCCTGTATCTGCCACCCGCAGTCAGAAGACAGCATGCCACTGCTCACTCTTCTCTTTCAGCTGAGAGACTTCAGCTCCATACGTCCACATACTTCATTTCAATCAGCAAGCGAACGTCCATCGATAACGAAACACTCAGACTGAGTATGATGAGGGGGTGTCTCTTAAACAATAGGAGGAACAACGAGAGAGAGAGAGAGAGGAGAGGGAGAGGAGAGAGAGGAGAGAGAGAGAGGGGAGAGAGAAGAGAGGAGAGAGAGAGAGAGAGAGGACTCAAGACTCAAGACTCAAGATATTTTATTCATATTAGGCCTCAGCCATCATGAAGGGGAATGTGAAACATGTAATGAGTAAAGATATATAACAGATTCAAAATACAAGTTAACGATGATATAAATGTATTCATATACCTTTCAAGAAGTCACAAAACATCTCTCATTTTAAACCTTTATACAAAAACAAAGAAAGACTACGCACATCTTCAGGTTTGGTCGATGACATTAGCAAACTCAGTTTAAACAGTGAAGGATGTCTATAATATTTAGGCTTAATTAGAGTTTCTCGTATATGTTTTAAGAGCTGGGCAACAGAGAACAAAGTGTACCTCACTTTCTTCACTTTCAGTACATAAGGGGCAAATTAAATCGTTGAACATAGACATTTTGTATCGGAAGCGATGTAATGCCAGCTCAGAAATCCCGAGCCTAAATCTAGTCGTAATATATTTTAAGTGCCTATCAATATCTAAATGTAAGTAAGGTTTTAAACTGTGGTCACTGCAAAAAGCTCTATACAAGCTGAATCTATCACTAGTTTGAATATGATCAGGACCAAGTTTGCCACCTACAGTCCTTTGCTTGAAACAACATATGAAATCATGAACATTTCCAACGCCTTGACTTGCCCAAAACAAATCCAAATCCAAATTTAAACAAACATAAGCGTACATTTGTTACCCAATTTTTCTTACCTTTTATATCAAGGTCAAATAACATATCATAGGCTTTGCGTGGAATCCTGTGATTCTCCATCTGTATCAGCTTAAGCCAGTAGCGAATACACTTAACAGCAGAATTTATATATATTGGATAGCGATTGGTTTCACCATAAACAAGGTCATTGGGTGTTGGCCTGTCTACTCCTAAAAATTTCTTCAACGCAAATAAATGGACTGATTCACAATGGACAACAGCATTGTCTAGGCCCCATAATTCAGAGCCATACTGCACAACTGGCTGTATCTGAGAATCAAACAATTTCATAAATAAATTAAAGAGTTGTTATCTAACATGTTATAACCTTTTAAGAAGATAAATCAAAGCATTCTTAGCTCTGCTTGCAAGGTCTTTGCATGCAGCAGTGAAGCTCAATCGCGTAGAGAAAAAAATTCCTAAATATTTATACGCATTAACCACAGGCATTCTTTCACCGTTATACAACCATTTTTCTCTCACACTCAAATATCCACCCTTCCGAAATACTATGATATTGCTTTTAGTCATATTAACTTTAAGTTGAAGAGATGCAGCGGCGTGTTGTACGCTGTTCAGTTGTGTTTGCAGACCTGTAACTGTCTCTGCCATCAAAACGACATCGTCAGCCAACAAACAGAATAAATAATTCGAATGCATTTAGTGAAAATCGAGCGCCATGTCTTCCTTTATTAATTACTTCAACCGCCAGTTCGTTAATGAAAAGAGAAAACAGAACAGGGCTGCAAGCATCTCCTTGCCTTAATCCTGATGTGCAGGCAATGCAATCAGTTAACATAGAACCACATCGAACTCTGGCTTTTAAGTCATTGTACATACTTTTAATGCATCTGAATAATTTACCTTTAATGCCATTTTTTAAAGAGAATTGGCCAAAGAATAATTTCGATTTATCGTGGGCAAAAGCTTTTTCGAAATCAATAAATGCAAATACAATTTTCGTTATAACAAAAAATGTTTCTGTACGAGAGCTAGTAAAGAAAACTTTTTGGTCGACTGTTTGAATATCCTCTCTTAAATCCAGCTTGATAATTCACCTGTGATATTGGTGTTCATCCACCCATCTTGCAGTCTATTTTTTATCACTATACCAAATAATTTACTACTTTAAAATCGCTCAAGGAAATTCCCCTATAATTGTTGGGATCATTGATATCACCCTTCTTGAAAATAGGGTTTAATAACAGATTTCAAACCAGTTTTCAGGAAACACACCATTATCAAATAACTTATTAAACAATTTCAGAAGGAAGTATACAACTTGATCATTCGAATTCTTGAAAAAGCTCGGCAATAAATGATCGGGCCAGCTGCTTTATGTTTTTTTAGTTTTCTAAGTGCTAGCAATATTTTATCTTTAGAGATCGGAAAGATTTTATATAGCCTTCCATTTCAACTTCAGTGAATACTCATTTACTGTGTTGTCAGCATCCGTCTCCAGCAAGGCTTTAAGTGTTGAAACAGGAGTCGATGATATATTTTCCTAGGTGTTTTTTTTTGAAGGGGGCGTTTGAACAATCCCAAAAAACTTTTTGGTTTTTCCCCTGTCGTTCCAGTTTTTGTAAACTTTTTGAATGTTTCCTCTTCCGCTTTGCAAAATTTTTTATTCCCCCTGGAATTCTATTATTTTCTTTCGATTTTTGTTTTGTTTTTTTTTAAAATTTTTTGGGACGAAAAAATCTGTAAAATCTTTAGTGTTTGTTTTACAAAGTTTACATTTATATAAACCATTTTCATGAACTTCCCTTGTTGTTAAAAGATAATGTTTTCATGGACCCCGCATTTCTCTTATACAATATTAAAAAAATTTAAGAGATTTTTACGTTTAAAATTTAAAACAAATCAATTCAAGATCAATTTTTTTGTGTATTTCTTTATGCCAAAAAAATTTGGGTTTTGTAGCGACCTTTCGTCCCCTACAAGTTTTTTGTTGCAAAATTTTCTTTTTGCAAAAATATAGGGGAAAAATTCCTTTGGGAAGAAAAAAACAGCGTCAGGGAAAAAAACGGAATCAAAACGGTTGCTTAGAAAATTCAAAAAGAATCAAACAAAATCATAAAAATTCCCCGTGAAGTACAAAAAGTCTGTGACATGCTTCCAGAGTGTATGGAGACTTCAGTCCTCGCCCCCTTTCATTTCAATCAGCAAGCGAAAGCCCCTCGAAAAACCCCAAAATCGCGGGGCATGATGGGAAAAAAGGGTTTTTTAAAAAAAAAGGAACGAGAGGAGAGGGGAAAGAGAGGAGGGGGGGGGGGAGAAAAGGGGGAGGGGGAAGAGAGGAGAGAGAGGAGAAGAAAAAAAGAAAGGGGAAAAAAAAGAAAAAAGAGAGAGAAAAGGGGAAGGGGAGAGAAAGGGGAAAAGGAAAAGAGAGGAAAAAGAGAGAGAGGGGGAGAGGGAAAGAGAGAGGGGGGGGAGGAAGAGAGAGGGGAGGGGAAGGAGAGGGAGAGGAGAGAGAGGGGAAAAAAACGGGGGCTGGGGAAAACCAGAGAGGGGAGAGAGAAAGGAAGGAAAAGAGAGAGAAGGGGGAGAGGGGAAAGGAGAAGAGAGAGGGGAGAGGGGGAGAGGGGAGGGAAAAAAGGGGCTTTTAATCCTTTAATTTTCTGTTTTCAATTAAAAAGTTTTCCCCCCCCGTTTCCGTGTCTCAAACCAAACTTCCCTCCACCTAATCAAACCCCCCCAAAACCAACCCCCAAAAGATAAAAACCGACCCACCCCCCTTTAAACCCAAAACCCAAACCAAACCCCCACACCCCCAAACCCCCCCCAACCCCGGGCCCTCTTAGCCAATTTACCCAAACCCAAAAAATCCAGTGAAAAGCCAACAACTGGGGGCACCCCCCCCAAAAAACCAAAAAAGCAATCAACCAAACCCAACAAGCCCGCACCCCAGCCCCCTGTCCAGCCAAAAACCCCCATGAAATGAACCCCCCAGTCAGCTAAAAATGCTCATTCGGATTTTTTTTCCCCCCTTAAATTTAAAAGGGCCCGATAAAACCCAAACCCAAAATTGCCCCAACCCCCACCCTTCCAACCAAACAACCCCCCAGCCCAATACCTAGCCACCCCAACCCGGCGACCCCCTTGTAACCCTCCAACTCCCCAGCCAAACGACTAGACCCAAAATCCGTCCCAAAAAAAAAAGAAACCCCAAAACCCCAACCCAAAAAAAGCCATCAGATTTTTTAAGCTCCAAAAACCCAACCCCAAAAATTTCCCCCACCACCTCCAAAAACCCCCCACCCCCCAACTAAAAAACCAAAAAACCCCCAACCCCCCCCGCCAAAACAATCCCCAAAACCCCCCCGTCCCCACCCCCAAAAAAAACCCCCAACCAAATTTTTTAAAAAAAAAAACCCCAAAAGACCATAAAATTTGTGCCCAAAAGGGGCCCCCCTTTGGGAAGGGGGGGGGAAAAAGGGGGTGAGTTTGGGGGGGTTTGAGTGGGGCGCCGTGAATTGTAGATTCCAGGTGATCCCGGGGCAGTCCCCGTCTCCTTGGGGGGCCCCCCCAGCAAACTGGGGGGAAAAGGGCCTTTGTTTAAAGGAATAAAAAAACCCGGTTTCACCAGAACGAAAGAGAAGAAGAACGACCGGGGGGAAAAAACGAAGAGCCCGGAGTACAGGAGGGGCGGAGAAAAGTGAAAAAAATTTGGAAAGGGGGGGGTGAGTAGAAGGAAAGGGGGGGGGGGGGGGGAGGCTGGGGGATGGGAAGGGGGGGAGAAAAGGGGAAAGGGGGGGAATAAGAAGAAGAAGAGGTGGGGAGGAGGAGGAAAGGGGGGGGGGGAGGAGGAGGGAAAGGGGGAGAGAGAGAGGAAAGAGGGGGAAAAAAAGGAGAAGAGAGAAGAGGTGGGGAAGGAGAGGGGAAAAGGGGGGAGGAGGGAGGGGATTCAAAGGGGCAGAGCGGAGAGAGAGAGAGAGGGGGGAAGAGGGAGTGAGAGAGGGGAGAGAGAGAGAGAGAGAGAGAGAGGAGAGCGGGGGGGGAAGAGAGAGAGGAGGGGAGGAGGGGAAGGGGAAAAGAGAGTCAAAAAGACAGTACAGAAGAGGGGAGGAGGGGGGAAGAGTTAGAGGGAGAAGGAGGAGAGAGAGGGGCAGACAGAGCAGAGACAGAGAGACAGAGGGCAGGACAAGACAGAGGGCAGGAAAAACAGACAAAATACGAAGAAACAAGTAAGAAAAAAGAAGGGGGAAGAAAGAAGAAAAAAAAGAAGAACAAAAAACAAAAAAAACAACAAAAAAAAAAAAAACCCGGGGGGGAAAAACAAAAAAAATATAAAAACCCCGGGCCGGGCCCCAAAATTTTTAATGCCTCAAGTTCCGAACCCCAAAGGGGCCC
>JAMYXO010000705.1:0-17500 GCA_033310375.1 Conus canariensis
TACGACCATGTGATTTCATCTGAACGTTATTTTTTTCTTTTTCTTTTTTTCCAGGATCCTCTCTGGAACTCGCTCCCTCGCTGCTGAACATCTACGACAGCCTCGCGGCCACCACCACTACCGCCGCCGCCACAACACCCCCCGCCGACGGAGAGCCGCATCCCCAGCCTGAAGAAGGCGTCCACACCCACCCCTCTGACTCCCCCTCCCGCCTCCTTCAGCCTCCGTCAACCCGCCATGGGGTCAGCCTGGGTCAAGGTCAAGGTCAAGGCCAGTCGTGCGTGACGGTGACCTCCTCGTCGTCGGGCGGCGGGTTTTGGGTCACGGACCCTGAGCGTCAGCAGCGCGGTGTTCATCAGGGCCTGTGTGGGTGGGGCCGGTGTGGGCTTTTCCGCGGGCCTCTGTGGAGGAGGCCTCCCCCCGGGTCTCCCGGGCCTCCCTTCGTCCGGGCGGCCTCTGTCTATGATGGAGGCTTCTGCCGCGGGCCTCTCACCTGCCGCGGAGGCCGCCACGGATAAAGAGAACGTGAGTGTGTGGTGTGTGTGTGGGGGGGGGGAGGGGGGGGAGAGAAGTGTATATGTGGGAGGGGGGGGGAAGAAAAGGGGGGGTGGGTAATTTTGTTCTCTGTTCATTCTCATCATTCATTTGACCTTTTTATTCTTTTGTTCTTCATTCAGTTGATGTTCCATTTTGTCTCATCGTCTTCTTGTTCCCCCTCCCTTTGTCTCCCCCCCCCTCCTTTATTATTTTTTAAATTGTCTTCTTCTTCCAGTGTGTGTGTGTGTGTGTGTGTGTGTGCGTGTGTGTGTGTGTGTGTGTGTGTGTGTGTGTGTGTGTGTGTTGTATTCGTTCTTTGGTCTTTAATTTTGTTGCTTGGCGTTTTGGCATTCCTTTCATCTAGGGCCATCTTTTCCATTCGCCCTGTGGTGTACCTTTTGTCCTTTGCTCTCTTTTCGTTCGCTGCTTTGTAGAGAACTAGTAAACAGGCATTCTGGCTCACCCACCTCCGCCAGCTCCAACCGGCTAAAGCCGGTTTCGCTGTTGCTCCGGCGGGTTACCCAGAATGCCTGTTTTACTAGTTCTCTAATAGTAAACACTTTACAAACATACATAATGTGTAGGATTATCTGTTTTTAATACTAATTTACTAAACTTTTGAGACTTAAGTTTTTGCTTAATCCTTTGTTTTTCTTGATCGTTTTCAATAACATCATTTTCACGCATACATTCATCAAATGCGTCTCTGTCTTTCATGTGGAATAAAACTACAGTCTTTAATTGTTCTCTAAAGTCTTTTAAAACTGAGTTATATTTTTGACATAAAATCCACACACTTATCCCAGCATGTCTTCCACTGAAAGCCAGTTTCGGCCGAACAGTCATCTATAATAAATAGTGTCTGCGTTCCCCCAAACAGTCTGTACTACCAGTCGGTTGACTGTCAGCTTTTTTGCAAGACCAAGACAACACAATTATAACGACGCAGTAAGTCAGCAGGCCGAGCGTCCTGTTTACAAACTGTGTGTCTCCCTATGTTCTGACCTAAAAATCAATAAAACACGCCTCGCGCGCCTACTGCGTTTCACCGGGCTCGCGGTGCGCTTTGTCACAAATGTTCTTGAACATTCTCGAATGGGAAGCCACCACTTCGCCGTTTTCAGTGTGCGTGTCGGTTTGTTGGTGTGTGGGGTTTACGACTTAACACAGACAAGAGGCCTTTGTTTACACAGAACACAGCACACAGTCAGTTAGTTGACAATGTACATACCTTCTTCACATCCAGTCAGCTGCCACACCGGCGTGGGTTTTTAGAGCAGCATGTATCTTTGGCGTCAACGCGATGGCTTGTGTCATAGAAATTGTCAGATTTGCGAGTTCTGGATATTTTTCAAAGAGTTCTGTCGTCTTTCTTAGTTTATTAATCCAACGAAGGGAGTACTTCAAATGACTACACATTTTTACACACACACACACAGCAGCGCGCACACAACAGCAATGTTTAAAGTGTTGAGTCAGTCAGGAAGGTCGGTCAACTATTCACCAAATGATAGGTCTGTCTGCACAGCGGGCGTGCGCTAACACGTTCTTTGCTATAGCGTGAGCTGCCTCTTTCTCTGTTCTTCATCGCGCTTAACTAGTAGTTGCAGGCCAGCCCGACAACGAATCACTGCACAGCGCCCACGCACATCCTGTTCAGTCACAAAGCAAGTGGCTGACATATCAAATGAGAAGTGGTCCTACCAGTTCCACTTTTCGCCCCAAGTCCTTAATTAAGTCACCCGAAGTCCTTAATTAAGTCACCCCAAGTCCTTAAATTAAGTCACCCCAAGTCCTTAATTAAGTTCTTAATTAAGTCACCCCAAGTCCTTAATTAAGTTACCCCAAGTCCTTAATTAAGTCACCCCAAGTTCTTAATCAAGTTACCCCAAGTTCTTAATCTAGTTCTTAATCAAGTTACCTTAAGTTTTAATCAAGTTACCTCAAGTTCTTAACTTAAGTTACTTTAAGTTTTTACTTAAGTCATCCTCTATGTACAACCAAGTTCTTATTCAAGTCAATTTATAATTATTTATTAAGTTCTTGAAATATTATTCCATCTGAAATGGATCAAAATGATCTTTTGTTGTTGGCGGTTCTGGCATGCTTTTTTGTTTGGCTTCTGTATTTAGTGGTTGAGATTTTTTTGACTGCTTTGGTTTTTGCTGGCGTTGTTTATATGTTTTATAAACGTAATAACCACCCCCACCAACAGCAATGACGCCAAAAATGCTAACTCTTTTAATCCAAATAATCCATGACGACTTTGGCGTCGTAGGTCTTGAATCAACTTGTGTATTTACAGCTGGCTGTGGCAACACTGTTGGCGTTGGCGGTGTTATGTTTTCATTATGAGTTATATTCTGTGATTGCAACATTAATTTTTTTTGTTTGTTCCACTCTGCTAATTTTTTTCCTGCTGCAACGCGCCCAGGATGAGGAGGCTTTTTACTGGTCACTTTCTCCATCAATGTTTTCTGCTGATTTTCTGGCTCGGTCATTTTGAAGGGAAACAAAATCTATATGATTAAAAGTAATTAATCCCATGATTAATGGCGATAACAATGTTCCAAATCTGTAATACAGATCACATCCTAGAGACTCTAATGACTTTGTTAAAACGGGATCCTGTGTTAAATCATACATAAAATCTTGTTCAGAATCAATGGGAGCAAATCTACTAACTAGTTTAGTGTACAAACTAAGAGCCGTTTGCCCAACACTTTTTACCATTCTTGACCCCAGTTGCGCTTCATACCTGTTGTGATACTTTACAATGTCTTGTGGCGACATCTGTTGTATCTGTTCTATGCTGAATTCATTTCCAAGGTACTGTTTTGTTTTTCCACACGCCGCCAAAGAATACAGCCTTTCCTTTTTAGGCATAATAGCTTGGTCATCAACTGATCATTTGTAATCATAAGTTCAGAACGTTTAGTAGATCATCGCAGTTCATGTTTTATTAATAATAAATATTATTTTATTTTTTAAAAATGAGCACCGAAAAAACTATTACTAACCTCGTATACCATTCTGCTGTTATTGGAGGCCTAATGTAGGATACACAATGCTTGGTAAAAGCCTGTTAAAAATAAAACCAGCAGATCTTGGCAAACTAGGCTTGAAGACTCAGCAAAGCTGATTGCTGTTATTACAGCTTCATTTGCTACGAAAGATTTTCTAGTTAAGCAAGGAATAATTCCAGACAGTATTAATATGTAAAATTAAAAAATACATTATAAAAATGGCTTCACTCGTGATGATGATAGGCGGCGCTGTGGTGAATGCGCTTGCTTTTAGCGGAAGTAATTACGCGTTTAGTAAAACTACGGGATGACGGCGAGAGGAAAAGACATAACAAAGCTATGGAGCAACTAGCCGCAGCACAAGCTGCGTATGAAAAGCAGAGAATTGAGCAGTTAGATTTTATTAACGATGAACTGAAAAAACAGGGACATGCAGCTTACACATTTAAAGATGTTGATCAAGCAATAAAAGAATATTATCTAGTAACAGGCAAGCCAATCGAGACATTGCCCCCACCAAAATTTAGCGATTACTATCAACCATCAGAAAAACAAAAGATGCAAGAAATATTGTTTATTGCTTTTGGCATGACCATTGTGTATTTTGTTGCGCATAATATTGGCTGAATAAAAAATGAACAAGATCTATTATTCGCCAAAAGGATATTGGAAGGGAATAACAGCAATTAAAAAGCTAAGCCAAGCAGCTGGAGTCAGTGAACAAACAGCAAAAGAATGGTTATCTAAACAAGCGATTTGGCAAATTTATTTACCTGCGCCTAAACAAATACAAAGACCACACTTTGTGAATATAACTCCAAACGACACCCATCAAATGGACCTTCTATATTTACCCATGATACGATTAGACGAAAAAGATTTAAGTACGCACTTACAGTCATTGACATAGCTTCAAGATACAAAGATGCGGAACCATTAACACAAAAGAGTGCTTCTGCTGTTGCTGTCGCTATACAACTGATATATCAACGAGGCCCGTTAACTTATCCTCGCATGATTCAAGTCGATGACGGAAAAGAATTTAAAGGACAAGTGAATCAATTATTGTTAAAACATAGAGTTACCATTAAAAGAGGCATTCCGGGTGTTCACAGATCACAGGGTTTGGTTGAAAACTTTAACAAACAGTTATCTGAAAGGCTTTTCTCCTACCAGTATCACAGAGAGCTGATTGACAATTCTCGCAACACAGAATGGGTTAGAAGGCTGCCCTCAGTTCTACGTGCAATGAATAATGAAGAATTTAAAGGTCTAAAACCAGTACAAGCAATCAGAAAACAAACAATAAATGTTGTTGAAGGAGAGTCTTCATCAAGCAAACTATTACCATTTGGTTTGAAAGTGAGATACCTTTATTCGCCGGGAGAAGCGGAAGGGACACTCGCATCAGGGCAACAGATCCAGTTTGGAGTGTTGATCCATATGAGATTAAAAAAATTGTGAAAATGAATCCGCCCGTGTATTATTTACGAGAAACTGACACAACAAAACGACCTGCCCCTCAAAGATCTTTTGTGAAAGAAGAACTGCAGATAATCCCTCCAGACACAGTTCCAGTCGCTTAATTATTTTTTAATTTCAATTAAAATGGCGGCAAGAATGGAAAAGGAAGAATCCTTACGTAAAATGGCACTGGAAGCAAGAATGGTGAAGGAAGAGTCCTTAGAAATAATACGAGAAATATTTGATTGTAATCTTGCTATTAGACTAGCATTTAAGACGATTGATCATGTCATGCCAGACAAAACCTCAAATTTTGATTGGGAGCAAGAATATATTAAAAGAGATAAAAAAATTCGTGCACATCAAGCAAACATGAGAAAAAATTTTTCTGAATTGGTTATGATATAGGTAAGCTTCAAGAACTATTTTAATTTAGGCAAATATATTTGAGTTTAAAATGGAAGCTCAAAGGGAAATGGCAGAAAAGGCAAAGGGAAAGTCTTTAAAATTAATGCAAGATTTATTTGAGCATCAGTATATCATTAAAGAAGTATTTGAGAAGATTGACAATCCCTGGCTAGAACAATCGCCAGACAATCGCTTTAAACCCCAAAGCTTTGATTTTGATTTATGGGTATGGGAATATGAATATCGTGAACTGGCAAAAAAATTAAAGCACATCTAGCATTAATAAATAATATTAATTTGCTAAATTAGATGATGATATAATTGAACGTGCGATTGCTGAAAAATATAAGCCCATATGATTATACTATTCTCCAATGGCCAATTGCATATGAAAACTCTGGATTAACAAATACTCTTTTTGTGTTAGTGCGGTCAAGAGACCGTTTTGTTACAACTGTTGTGTTAATCTCATGCAGATTAGATCGCAGCTTGTAATTGTCATGATGAAAAGTCTTATTGCCAAACAATGCTTCTTTGTAGTTGTCATGGGTTATGCTTGACTGCACAACACTGCGAGATATTCCTTTGCTTTTTTAACAACTTTTGTTTGGCTTGAAAGACTGTACATTTTCGACCTCAAACCAACAAACTCCTTGATCACAACACCAGATAATTCATCCTTCATCTTACCTAAAACCTTCTTGTTAACAGTTGAATGCAAAGGCGAATCTTTAGGGTAATCAGATGTGTCGTACCATCCGGCATGCTCTTTTGCTACTTCTAATTCCATGTCTTTGTAAAAATCTTCAGTAGGGATGTCGATTACAAAAGAATCTGTATCTGTGTACAGAACTCTGGACTCTGGATACAAGGGTTTAAAGTAGTCGTAAAGAAATTCTAACATCAAAAGCTTCGACAGCTCTAAAACAGTAAACCCAATAAAAACAGGTTTGTCCAATTTGACTTTCTTTTTTTTCATCATTATGCCAAAAAGCTGATCATGAAATCTTCTGAAGTCCTGATAATTAGGTTTAGAAGTTAGCTTAATTGCATCGTTCTCTCTGGTGACCAATCTAACATCTTTACGCTTGTGCGGATTTTCCATAGTCTTTCCAAAACAGCTGTTGTTCATCAACTTGAAAAAGTCTTTTTCTGAAGCATCTGTGGTTTTAGTTCTGAGATCAGTGTTCTTCATGATGTATGGTTTCATGAACTGTTCTTGATCAAAAGCAATTATACGATGAACAGCTGTCAACTTTAAACCATGTCTTAAATAAAATTGAAGAAGTCTGTAATGACAGACATAATTTTTTTTGTCTCGAAGATTAGGCACAAGTTTAGGCGGTTCTGTCATTGACGCTTTAGGGTTTCTGCCGCTAATGGATAGTCATTATGGTAATCATGGAGTTCATGAGGATATTCTAAATCAACTTCTAGAATAAAGCCTTGTTGTTGATCAGCTTCTAGACTCTGAAGCCATTTTAAAAACTTTTGAATGTCTTTGAGTCCTGTGTACATTTTAAAGTTACGTAATGGAAGTGATTGACTCATAGCCCATCCATACAGATTGTTTGCATCTAAATACATAAGATAGTTAGACCTTTTACTTGGATCATAGTCGTCCAAGTATTTGTTGTTTGCTTTACAGTAATGGTGCGACGCCATACTGATTCCCCCACGCAATCCGTTTTCAATCATCTGAAGCATTGGCAGGTCAGACAACAGGTCAATCTGTACACCTGTATATTTTAAGAAAGCGTCCCAGCTCATCCCGGGCGCAGAAATGTAATGCGCGGGATCCAAGCTGTAATGTTTCATGCAGGTCTTTCTGTAATTTTCAAAGATGTCCGCCAACAAACAGGTATCCGCCATTAAATAGGAATCATGATAGTCTCCCATCGTTTTACACTCTAACTTCTGCCACGCTTCTTGAGCATGCTGGTAATCAGAATCACTGATGTCCTTTCCTCTAAGACTAGAAAAGAACGCGCCTTTAGGCGGAAGTGTATCTTCGTCAAACCTTTCCCAGCTGTTCATGTACTCATAAGGATAAACGCCCTTTCTAACAAGAGTTGGGTCAAAATAGTGTTCTGTTATTGGGCAGGACTTTAAGGATCCCGCCAGTGACTCTAATGAACCCATCAGGTGTTGCATAGAGTCATAAAAAGATAAATTATTTAAAGTGAAACACATGTACTTTTCTGATGACTGCGCAATGCATGACACCCTAAAGGCGCTAGTTACTGCTTGCAATATAAGATGAGAGTCGTAACCTCGCAAGTTATGAAAGAATATAGGAAGTCTCCAAGTCCTAGGATCAAACTTTAGTTGAAGATTGCAATTGTTATGCGCTGCTCCTCTAAACTTTCCGCTAATGTGATCATGGTCTCTTACTGTTGGATTTAAACTGGCAGCCATTAAGGCTGCCCCACAAATCCAACAGTGAGTGGCTGAGTCATATTTTTGTTGGTCTTCGGGCGTCATCATGATTTCAGATAAATTCAGATTATTAGAACAAGCATTACGCACTTGCTGCATGCGCTGTAAAAATCTACTAGCCGCATTAGGTCCTCTATATAATTCTGGCTCTGAATGGGCGCCATCCGACCTGACAATGATGAAAGCAAACGAACAAATCTGATGATTACTCATTAAAACTGTTTTTGGAAGTTTCTGCAGGGTTGGCCCTTCATAAGGAACAATAAGCGATTCAAAGTCTGCGTAAACAACGTATGGCGACCTCTGGAGTTTTTTGTAATTCTTAAAACTAACCTTACTGCCTTCTCTTGGCATAATTAGTTCTGTATTGCAGTCAACTGGACTAAGACAATGTTTTACATGTTCACTCGCAGCTTGAACGGATGGAATTCTTGTTAAACATTTTCTACAAAATTCTTGTTTGCTATGGTGTTTTGTAGTATGCACTAGTAATCTACTCATTGTGCGTATCAGCGTGTAATGCAATCCTGAATGGGTGGACATCAGGAGTAAGTCTACATGATGTTTGGTTGGTTCGCCTATTGATGGGCTGTTCTTAGACACTCTAATGGGCAGAAGGTTGGTTTCTTCAGACCATGTGTAGACATTAACAGTTATTGGCGGATTCTGTTCTTCAAACTGATCAATTTTGTCTACAGCCATAGGAAATTCAAGGCCGTTAAAGTTAAGATCCTTAGCCCACTGCAAATAGTTAGATACTCTCTCTGCATTTTTGGCAACGTGATGCAGCCTAGCAAGAACGCACCACATAAAACATTTGTCGTCTAAATTCTTTATGTTCAGAACTGCTCGTTTTGCAACTAATGTTGGAGGCAGTGGAATGTAAGACTTGCCTACAATTGGCTCATACTTAGCTTGTCTTAATCTGATGTCTAGGACTTCACCCTCTGACCAACCAGAGCCTCTCATTTTAGCTGCTTCAGAGGCTTCATTAAACTGAGTAAGAAGTTGTTCTGCCCAATCAGGCGTTAAGTCATTATAAGAAAGAATAGTCTGCTGTTTAGTTGAGACCCAGACTTCTAGATTTTCTTCGTTTATTGTTATATAGTCGATTAAAACAACTACCCTTACTTTAACTGGAGGGTTTATTGTTAGTTTACTTGGAACTTGAGAAATAGCATGTACAACGCTTGCCTCCACGTTTGTTGGATCAATAACTTCTAAAACGACCTCATTTAAAGCTTTTGACAAACGCTCTTCCTCGAACATTGCTTCAAACAATTCATCTGAACCTTCATATATCTTATCCATGCTGAGTTTCTTTTCTAACTCAACATATTTATTTAAATTAAAAAAAATACATCGACTCCAAAGTCGTCTTAATCAGAATCAATATCAACGGTCTTTTTGTGCTTGGACTCGTAAACTAAAGTATAAACGCCCTTTGGAGTTGTTAATGTGAGCTGTTTAGAACAGAGTTTAATGTTTCGTTTACTTTTTTTAAGCATTCCTTTTTTATCTGGTCGGTGTCTGGTTGTTGAGAAAAAGTTGCCCTTGCCTTTCTTTGAAGATCAAACTTTTGTCTTTTGTAGTCCTCAAAATCAGCCTGTAGGCGACTAAATTCTTCATCCGTGATGTTCGAGTCGGCAAGTGCTTTATTTATTGTCAGTTTGAAGGAACTAAGTTTAGCTGTTATTAGTTGAACCATAGCTGTGTGCTTTTGGAGTTTAGCTTTTATTTTTTTGCTGACAGCACTTACAGCCAATGAACACAGGCCAAGAGTTAAAGACAAACCGCCTAGAGGTAAAGCTGCCGGTGCACCTATGCCTGTTGCTAAGAGACCTACACTTGTTCCTGCTGTTAAAGCACTAGTGATCGATGCTCCAGTATTAACATATGTAACAGTATTAAAGACAGCAGAATACCTTCGTTTGGTTTTACTGTATTTTGAAAGGTCCTGCTCTAGTTGGGTTTGCATTTGTGTTATGTTTGTTAATCTGAAAGTTTTTATGTCTACAGCAACAGAGTTCTCTTCTTTGGGCACTTTTGGATAAACCTGAACAGACATGCTTTTTTTAAAAATAAAAATAATTTAGTATTGGATATCTTTTAATCTGTTTATCTTGAATATTCAGCTGCGCATCATATATTAAAAACAAATATACATTAAGTGGTTTATCACTCTCTTTTTCTTTATCAATTTGAATGTTTATTACGTCTTTAACTGTTTCTCCCACTTCCATGCAACTGATTATCCTCTGTCGACCTTAGGTCAATCCATAAACCGTATTTCGTTGTTAAATAATCATCAAGTCTAACATTGTGAAGGTGTAGATCTTTAGACACAAGGTCTACTGTTGGATTTCTACACCTCCCGCCTCCAAAATATTTTCTTATTTCATCAAAATGATGATAAGGTTTAAGCCCACTACCGTAGACTTGGTTAGGACTACCCTCAATTGAACATTGTACTTTCGTGATTTTAGGATTGATAAACTTTTCACTTTGTCTTTGGTATGGTTCTTCATCTTCACACAGCAATAAAATACCTTTAAGGGATCTTGCTGCAGCACTAAAACTAAAATTCCATATAGTGTCTGCCCTGCGTTTAGGATATGTAGTATGATGAATCACTCTTTCGTAAAATATTGCTAATCGTGACTGATATTGTTGCTCAATCAGCCTTGCTAAGTTAGGGTTGCTAACAATGTCAAACTCTAACGAGATGTCGAAAATGCTGTACTTAGAATCAGTGTCTGTAGATTTAATGACACGTTTGTATTCATTAAAAGTTAGTTCATATGACAATCTGTCTTTTAATGCTCCTTGAAAGTATGGCGCATGCGCGCTTAATAACTCAAAATCCAAGGGGATGGAAAAGCGATTTCCATACGCAAAATTTACAGCTTCGGGCTTGTTGCCGGCTTTAGCATCTTCGGCGTCTATTCTGTGTTTTAGTGCTTCATCACTTTCGATTCCTTGAAACGCGAGGTCAGCCCTTTCATTCGTGGTTAGCCATAGATCACAATAGATTAGAAATATGTCTGCATTGTGTAAAGAAAATATTTCTTGCCCCTCAAGTTTTATAGAAATTTTCTTAACGATTGCCCGTCCCAAATTCTGTACAACTGTCCTGTTTGCGTCTGTTGCTGAATCAAGTTCTATTTTGAAAGTAAGCCGTGCAGATCCCGGCACAATTACTTCATCAGCTCCTAGGTCTGGAAATTTAACAGTAAGAATTTGATCTGAATCAATAGTAGATGGATTATTTGGAACAATAATATTCTGTTTATTTCCCTTCACGCCAAAGGGCTCTTTCAGTCTTCTATGCGGGTCAAGAATTGAGCCATATGCTTGTGACATTTTTTTATAAAACAAAATAAAAAGTTAATTATTTAAAACCATGGCAGGCATTGAAGGTGAAGAAGATTATGATGTTTTTGATCCTGGAGACGACATGAGTGAAATGACTCCTTTGACCCATCCATTACAATCATTGCGGCGTGAATTAACAGAAAGTAAGGTCAAATCATTTTATCAAAGTTTAGGCCAAGAACCTCCCGAATTTATAGACCCTAATGATTTTGAAACAAAAGATGACCATTTGTTTTTTAAAAACGAGCAAGGACAACCTGTACAGCTTACATCTAAACCAGACCCATCAAAGTTTTTAGCAAAGACTACAATTAGACAAAGGCTCAGTGTTAGCGATCAAAATCGCCTTGGCATTGCTAAACCGCGAAGATTAGACAGTGAGGCAGTTGCTAAACTTCAAAACACACTACAAGAACTCCCAACAGATAACCGAATGCAAAACACAGAACTTAAAGATTTAAATCAAACAGCAGACGAAATAATACAAGCAATAGAAGCAGAAACCAGTTTTTCAGAAGAAACAGCATTAAAAACTATGCACGATCCGCCGCTACCTGTGAGAGAAATAACGGCCCTTAATCATGCTTTGAGAAGCATCAGAGGCGAATTAACAAACAATTTAGCAAAACTGGGTGAACTAGATGAGCATATAAAAAGAGAAAAAGAAAAACTAGTTGAGGCTGATGACCACAACTTAGGGCCTGGTGTTAAAGAAAGAATAACACAAAGACTAAAAGATCTTGAACAAGAGAGATCAGCAAGACTAGAAGTGTTGTCTACTAACCGAGAACAATTAAGAACTCAAGTGAGCAGAATAAGAGAAACTATCCAAAGAATTTTATATGAAGACACAACGTTAGCAGAACGAATAAGAACACTGTTTAGAGAGCAAGGTGTCACATTAGCAAGTGTTATAACAGCCTTAGGATTTGCAATAAGTACACTGGTGATGGCTATTACAGGCGGCGGTGGTGGGGGAGCAGTGCCGCCAGGCCCGCCAACTCCGTCATCAGATAAATCATGGGTAAAAAAACAACTCGATCACCTTGCAAACTTACTAAAAAAATTAGCCAGTAAGGCAATAGATTCTTTGCCTGGTATAATAGGGGGGATCGTTAGCTGGCTTTTGTCTACTGCAAGTAAAGTAGTTGGCTTTATGGCTGAGCACTTATGGACATTAGTTGTCTTAATAGTTGGGTTACTCTTTAGTAAGATAAAGACCAAGTAATCCTAGGGCAGTTAATCCAAAAGCAAGTGCTGTCTTTTCATATTCATGGTCATCACGCGCGTCTTCAATGGCCTTTGGGCTTTGGGCCACGGGGATTGGATGACTTATTCTTGGGGGGCCATCTTGTTTTTTTATTGTTTGTAATATTACTGGCTCAGAATTTATGTCGTTTTGTCCAACCTTCTGTTCATTTCCTGCAACAAGGATTTCATTATTATAGTTTATTATTGTTCCTATCTGAAGTCTGAGGTCAGAAGGCAGCATGTATAAACCAGTGCCGACAGCAAAGTCTACTTTCGATCTTGCAAATTGTAAAACATTTTGGTACCTTTTAATACTTGAAGGCAAATCAATTGCAGAATTAATGGCGTCCTCTAAATTTGCCAAGTACTGTTTTTGTGCATCAAAGCCAGTAGAAGGATCAGTTATGTTAGATCTTGCCTGTGCTTGCGAACCTAGCAAACACCAAACATAAGTACGAATGGAGTCGTTTATTCGTTCTATTCCCGCTCTAGTTAGGCCCTTAGAAGTGTCTAAAATAAATGTTGTCCACGCTGTTTTATGCTCTTGCTCTATGGACCCGAGGTGAACAGTTGTGCCTGAAGAGAAAGATGTGTAAGGAGGATTCCAATCATAGTTATACTTTCTGTGCACGCCCCAAAAATAAAGGGTGCCTAAACCATGATTAAGATCCAACTTTTGTCTAAAGTCTGTCTTTGGGTCAATATCAAATTCGTTACAGATCCTTTCAAAAGCCTTGTAATCTATTCTGTTGCTGAATGGATTAAACGTTTTGTCATTTGGTAATGGCGCTTGCAGTTCAGATAAAATACGTCTGAAGGTGTAATAAAAATGAAATCTATACACTGACCTCACCAAAGGATCAGGATGATTTAAATGATCAGCATACGACACTCCACACCCAGTTGATGCACAAAACACAACAAAGTTTAACTGGTTCTGATAAAACTGCATCGGATGACTGAACCACACTTTCGCGATGTAGTCTTTTTTAATAGGAGGGTTAAGATATCTGTTTAATGGAGTACTAACCTTTACTTGAAAGGCGTCAGACTGAGTCACAGAAATGTCGAGGGTATCAGTTGTTATATTTTTAAGATTGTAGTGCGGCCCAACAGAATATTTTGCATTAGTATATTTGAATGCACTCATTTTTAAATTGTTTTAAAAATGTTTGTAACAATAACAACTCAAGACAGTCCTTCGTTTTTAGAATATGCTATTGATAATGAATGCGGAACCCAAAGGGTCGCACTCCATGAAATATTCTACAAAGTCGTATGGTTTAATATAACTGAATCCAAGGAAAATAATAAGATTAAAAAATATGATAATAGAGGAAACTTAGTTAGCCAGTTAACCATACCTGATGGTTATTACGGGTTTTGCTCGCTAAAAGAAGCAATGAGTAACTTCGACATTACTCTCAAACTTAACAATGCAAATTTGAAAATAATGTTAGCATTCAAACCTGAAGAAGAAGTAGGTTACTATTTTGATGGAGAGCTAGCTAAAATGTTAGGCTTTGCAACTGACAATCGAGGCATTCATAGTTTTAGAGTTACATCAGACAAAACTACTTATGAGGGAGAATATCCGCTCGATCTTGCATTACATTCATTACTCTATGTTCATTTGGACGAGCTGAGCACTGATGAAAACTTATATGATGGAAGGCCCTCAACTGTTTTAAGAGCTCTTCCATCAGGGAAAGCTGCATATTGCGATTATGAAATTATACAATTCCCTAATTTACAGTTTAAAAGATTAGCTTGTGGGAGGGTCAGATCATTTAATATAAAGATCACAGATAAAACAGGGAAAGTCGTGAAATGTGATAACCTGCACATTGTTTTAGAAATAAAATAATACGTTGTTTTAAAAAATGTCACGTGGACCAGAAGAATCGGGAGTTACATTAGCGCCTGAGAGGTGTGTAACTTTAGAATTAAAAGACCTTGCAGACGTTGAGGACTTTGAACAAAACGGTGAGATAGGCACTTTATATGGTTTTGAGTACACTAAAGATGGTTATTATAAGCGCAAAGAGGTTGACGACAACAAAAGGTTTCCTAAACTAGAACAACTACGCAATGTAGAAGCAAATAATGCGGGTCAGTATGAATATAAAATAGTTCGAAAAACTGACAACAAATGGCACTTAGAACCATATTTAGAATGGGACATAAAATTTGAATTCTTAAGCCCATTTACATTTTTTGACCGCCAAAAAAGTTTCAGAAAAGCATTGAACTCTGGCCCTTTACATGTAAGTCTTATGCCAGAGGACAACAGTCGGAAAGAGATCGAAATAAAGCCGTTTGGGGACAAACAGTACATCCTCCACAGAAGAGAATCGGTTTTAAAGAAAGCTTCTACAAAATTACAGTTCATTCCACGCACAAAATTAGGAGACACGTTCACAATGATATTTAAAATTTCTGTCTTAAAAGATGAGGCAAGAAATGGAGCTCTGGGCGTCAGTGACAATCTTATGAAAGGAATTCTTATTAGCTGGCAAAACTTAGACGTTGACAAACTTAAAGTTACTGTCGTCGTTCTTTACAATGGCGAGGATATTAAGGTCATAACAACAAGCAACAAAATTTGATATTAGTCTAAATAGAAACGATCTTACAGAACTCAGCTGGATTAATCTTACACATTTGGGCCTTATAGGGTTTTATTATACTGAACAAGTTTTGACAGAGAGTATGATAACAACACTAACTGGTGTAAATTAAATTCTGTTATAAAACTATGGTGTCAATGCCGATGTTAAACTTTATGACAAAAACCCCTCATTGTTCATTGATTTGTGGACAGACTGGCTGTGGAAAAACAATATTTGTCCTCGACCTATTACAAACAGTTTATCGTTATAATTTTGATCATATAGTAATTTTCTGTCCAACATTAAAGTGGAACAAAGCATATCACGACAGAAGGTTTATATGGACAGATGATGAAATCTATTTAGTTGATCCTAGCAATAAACTGAGTGAGTGTTTAGAACACTTTTATAGACAGTTTGAAGGAACTCAGACATTATTTATTATAGATGATTGTTCAGCAGAAAAGGATATAGTCAAAAAAAGAAACGCTTTGTCAAAACTGGCTTTCAGTGGAAGACATGCTAGGATAAGTGTGTGGATTTTATGTCAAAAATATAACTCAGTTTTAAAAGACTTTAGAGAGCAATTAAAGACTGTAGTTTTATTCCACATGAAAGACAGAGACGCATTTGATGAATGTATGCGTGAAAATGATGTTATTGAAAACGATCAAGAAAAACAAAGGATTAAGCAAAAACTTAAGTCTCAAAAGTTTAGTAAATTAGTATTAAAAACAGATAATCCTACACATTATGTATGTTTGTAAAGTGTTTACTATTAGAGAACTAGTAAACAGGCATTCTGGGTAACCCGCCGGAGCAACAGCGAAACCGGCTTTAGCCGGTTGGAGCTGGCGGAGGTGGGTGAGCCAGAATGCCTGTTTACTAGTTCTCTTTTGTTAGTAGCCGTTTTGCCCCCTCCGCCCCCCCCCCCCCCCCCCTTCCCATTTTTTGTTTCTTTTGTCTTTGCTTTTGTCCTGTAGTCTCTTTCCCCTTATCCATTTTGTCCTTTATTTCTTGTTTTCGTCATGACTATTCGCCCTGTTGTCTTTCCTATTGTCTTTCGTTCACTTTTCCTATCCCATGTTTGTGCATTTTTTCATGGGGGGGGGGGGGGGGGGGCGGGAGGGGGTGGTGTGCTCTCTAACATCTGCCTTTTTGTCATTTCCCTCTTTTCTGGTCATCCTTTAGTCTTCTTCTGTGCTTCATTCACCGTCTTTTTTCTTCCTTGATGAAGTGGCGTGACGGGCCGTGTGTGTGTGTATGTGTGTGTGTGTGTTGTGTGTGTGTGTGTGCGCACGTGCAGGTGAAGAAGCGACCGCTGAGCATCAGCTCCCTGTCCTCCGTGTCCTCCGCCTCTCAGGGCCGCCTGCAGCACAAGCGACCCAACCTCAGCCAGGACCCCGAGGGCAGCGGCTCGGACCACACCTCCAGCGACTCCAACCTCACCAGCACCATGTCCGACCGCCTGTCCCTCACCTCCGACCGCGTGTCCTTGACCTCCGACCTGGTGTCCATGACCTCGGAGCCCGTGTCCGTGCCCTCGGACGCCGTGTCGATGACCTCGACGGAGGACTCCGGGGTGGGCTTCAGGTCCGCCACGGTGTGCGGGGACCAGGAGCAGGGGGAGTCTTCCGTGGACCCGGATGGGTTCAGCAACCGCCAGGCGGGGCTCCCCGTCTTGGAGAAACTCGTGCAGGGTTTGACGACGTCGTGCAGTGGTGACGCATCCTTGGACCTGCCCGTGACTTCCCTGCAGGACTCCTCAGACCTGGATAACCCCAGCTCCTCATCCCCTGCCGTGCAGAACGTGACCAACAATACAATCCGCAACACGAACGGAACTTGCGCTAGCGAGGACAAGCTCCTCAACAGCCAGGGCGACCCGGCTTTCTCTGCCGTGGGTGAGGCTTCCCAGAAGCGGCCGGTGGTGATGAAGCCTCTGCAGAACACCATCAGGCCCGTGGTCATCAGTCTGCCAGAGTCCATCAGGAAACCCCGCAGCAGCAGCAGCCTCGTGGACGGAGAGAAGCCGCCCAGCACGGGCGGTCCGCTGAGGCTGGAAGAACTGGCGGCAGGCACCAGACTGGGCATCGTGGCCTCTCACAGCCCTCTGTCTCCCGCAAAGGCTGGGTCTCCTGCTCGGGGGAGCCTGTTGGTGACACCGGTGAGTGCCACGAAGAGCGTGGCTTCCTCTCCAGGAAGTGACGAAGCAGCACGGAGCAGGATCTTGGGCTCCGGGTACAGCGGGACCTCGTCGGGCGTGGTCAGCCCCAGTGCCGTGTCGCCGGCCTCTGTGCCGTTCTCGCCCTCCTCGCCCAGGAGCTCTGTCCTGACCACCCCAGTCTCCCCCCAGAGGGGGTCTCTGCCGCCTCCGCCTTTTCAGAT
>JAMYXO010000705.1:30000-32500 GCA_033310375.1 Conus canariensis
TACTCCTTCGTTTAACCAGACTACTGAAAAACCATACATGTCGAGGCAGCGTTTTATATCTCTTGCCCAGTTTTGGGTCTTAAAATTTTCGGCCTTCTCTCTTTCATACGCCTCTTTGGGTATTCTATTTGGAGACATCTTAGCAACTTGAGCCAGTATCTTACCGCACTTATAGTGCTATCTACACAAATGGGATATCTACCTAGTTCTCCATATACTAAGTTATTCGGTGTTTTCTTTGCAACCCCCAAATATTTTTTACAAGCGAATAGGTGAACGCTCTCTATAGCTTCATAACCAGTCATACCCCATGTTTCTGCTGCGTATAGAAGTAATGGTTTCACTTGTGAATCAAATAATTTAAAGTAAACAGTCATATCTAGATGTCCCAAACTATACATTGTTTTCATTATTTCTATTGTTTTCCCTTTAGCTCTGCCTGCATATTCTGAAAGCGAAATGTCTACTGATAGCTTCGTTGTTAGTGTAAATCCTAGATACTTAAAGCTATTAACCACTTCTATCTCTTGCCCTTTGTAAAACCATTTTTCTTTTTTGCCTAAGTACCCACCTTTTCTAAAAACCATGATCTTTGTTTTTTGTAGATTTACTGTTAGACCTATTGTATCTGAGGCTTCCTGCAAGTTCTTCAGCTGATTTTGTAGCCCTGCTGGTGTTAACGAAATTAAGGCAATATCGTCTGCGAACATCAGCGTGAAAATTTCTTCGGCTCCTGCTAAAAATTGGTACCCATGTTTTCCTTTCTTTGTAACTCTATCTGCTACCTCCGTTATTAAAAGTGAGAAAATTAGAGGAGATAATAAACAGCCCTGTTTTACTCCTGCTGAACATTCAAAAAAATCTGTTTTTTCGGCGCCGTGTCTGACACAGGCTTGTACTGTTTCATAAATCCCTTTTAACATATTTAACATTTTGGTGGAGATTTTATGTTTCTTTAGAATTTCCCATAATTTCTCCCTATTTACCGTATCAAACGCTTTTTGGTAGTCGATGAATGCCACATACAGTTTGCTTCTACGTCTGCCATATAGGCAGTTTGACACCATGCTAGTTAGGGTGAAAATGTGGTCAATTGTAGAGTATCCCTTTCTGAATCCTGCTTGTTCTCTACTGATTTTATTTTCTTCTTCCGCCCAATTGTATATTCTTTTATTTAATATGGCTGTATATATTTTACTTATTATACATAGTAATGAAATTCCTCTGTAATTCCCTGGATTATGCTTATCCCCCTTTTTGTGAAGAGGTATGATTACCGCTTGTGCCCATTCTATGGGAAAATAGCAATTAAGAAATAAAGTGTTGAACAACTTTTTCAAGTACGGTGTTATTACGTTTTCGATAGTCTTTAGAAATTCTGGGGGGATTTCATCTATTCCTGCTGATTTGCCTGATTTTAGTCTTTTTAATGCTAATTTTATTTCTTGTTCCGTTATTACTCCATCTAAGTCCTGCACCATAACTTCTTCCTCGATTATAGATACTTCTGTTTCATTTTCCCTCTGTGTCAACGTTGTTTGTGGGTTCAATATGTTCTCAAAATGCTCTTTCCACTGGTTAGAGGTAATTTGTGGTAGTTTGTTTTTCTTTCTCCTTATCTTCTTTATTGTACTCCAGAACTTTTGACTGTCTTTTGAGCTTTGCGTAAGTGTGTCATAAATTTGATTTCTATGGAGTTTTTTCTTTTCTCTGATTGTTTTTTGGTAGAACGCTCTTTTGTTTCTATATTCTACTTCCCTTTCTTCATATTTATTTTGATTCTTCCGTTTATCTGTAAATCTAAGTTTATTTAGGGCTTGTCTGGCTTCTTTCTTTTTCTGCTTACAATCGTCATCATACCATCCATTTATTGATTTACTTTCTCCCCCTGTCCCTATTGTTTTGTACATACATCCTCCTGCCTCTTTCAATAATGTATTGAAATTGTCTATACTTGCGTCTACATCTTGCTCCACCTCTTCTGTTATCTGTTCTAGCCTTCTTTGTGCTACTTCTGTTTCAAAAAACTGTGTATATTCCTGTGATTTACTTGAGTTCCATCTAATTATATTTACAAATTTCCTCTCTTGTTTCTCTAGTTGTGTATTCTGTAATGTACTCTGTAGCTCTAATATGATAGGCATATGGTGAGATTCAATTCTTTCTCCTACAACACAATTTTTTACCACCTCAAGCAACTCTGGCGAGCATATATAGAAGTCTATAGTGCTATTGCCTCTTTCCGAGAAGAATGTATATGCATCGTCAAAATTTACCATTGTCAATCCATTTAGGGGGGTCAGATTGAAACTCGCACATAGTTCAATTAATTTTTTGCCGAAGTTGTTGATTATTGTGTCCTTGGACTTGCGTGCATATACATTCTGGTCGTTATCGAATATAGCATCATTTCATCCTCAGTCAAACCCCACTCCCCAATTCGTGCATTTAAATCCCCACCGATAATGTACAAAAATTCGTTTCCTTGCTCCATCTGCGT
>JAMYXO010000705.1:37500-39328 GCA_033310375.1 Conus canariensis
CCCCGGGGAGAGTCCGTCAACTTAGGGCTGCTCTCCCCGGGAAGAGTGCGTCAACTTGGGGTTGCTCTCCCCGGGAGAGTGCGTCAACTTGGGGCTGCTCTCCCCGGGGAGAGTCCGTCAACTTGGGGTTGCTCTCCCCGGGAGAGTGTGTCAACTTGGGGCTGCTCTCCCCGGGGAAGAGTGCGTCAACTTCCGGCTGCTCTCCACGGGGAGTCCGTCAACTTAGGGCTGCTCTCCCCGTGGAGAGTGCGTCAGCTTAGGGCTGCTCTCCCCGGGAGAGTGTGTTAACTTGGGGCTGCTCTCCCCGGGGAGAGTGCGTCAACTTGGGGCTGTTCTCCCCGGGGAGAGTGCGCTGACATCGCGCTGACTCCCCGGGGAGAGTGCGTCAACTTGGGGTTGCTCTCCCCGGGGAGAGGATGACGCTAAAGTACAATGCCATCCAGAGGGGGAGAGAGATGGGAGGAGGGGGGAAGAGAGGTTAGGTGTGCAGGGGAGTGGTGGGGGTAAATTTCTTGAGCATCCAAGGATGGAGGATCACCACTGAAGTGGTTTGTTGTTTTAGCTCTTGAGTTCAGGCCTGGGGCTTGTGGGGTCTACAGTGCCCGATGTCCAAACACACACCACACACACACACACACACACACACACACAAACACACACACACACACACACACACACACACACACACACAGAAATACAAACACACCACACCCACACACACACACACCACACACACACACCTCTCTCACTCACTCACTCACTCAAATCACTCACCCCACTCACTCACTCACCACTCACACGCACGCACGCACACACAACACACACACACACACACACACACACACACACACGGAAAATTACGAATACACACGCGCGCGCGCGCGCGCAAGCACGCACGCAAGCACACAAACATGCAGAGAGAGAGAGAGAGAGATTCACAGATACGAACGGGCGCGCTTACGAACAAACTCACACATACGCACGGGCACACACACACCACCGCGGCGCGGCCCACACACCTAAACAGTGTAACACACCCCCCGTGGCACGCTCTTCTCTCTCTCTTCCTCTTCTCCTCTCTCTCTCTCACACCACACCACACACAACCACACACACACACACACACACACACACACTCGCAACACACAAAAAAGCGCGCGCACCCGGCGCATATTTGATTTGAACCCATGAAAATGCAGACGGGTCCGCGGGGCCCCAGGCTAAACGGGCCCATCCCCTTGGGAAAAAGCCGCGCAGCTAGCGTAAAGATGGAACAACAACCACAAATCGCTGGGGCGGAGAGAAAACAGAAACAGGGGGTTGTGGTTGTGTTTGGGGTGTTGTGTGGTGGTGTTTTGTGTGTGAAGAGAGAGATCTACCTGGTATGTGGGGTGTGTGTTGTGTCTGTCGCGTCCCCACATGTATCATGTATTGTGTATGCATGTATACATGAATGTATAAAGTGTGTATTTAATTTTTATGTATTATGCATGAATGTATGTGGGGATGTATTATACACGATAAGTAGTATGTTTTATGTAGTATGTATGTTTGTCTGTCTCCGGTGTATTTTGACAGCGAGATCAGGGTTTTGCGTGTTGGACTTTCTCCCTCCCCTTCCCCCCCCCCCCTCCTTCTCTCTCTCCTCTCTTCTCTCCTCTCTCTCTCTCCTCTCTCTTCGTCTCTCTCTCAGTACCTTCTCGTTCTCCTCCTCTCCTCCCTCTCTCTCCTCTCTGTCTCTTCTCCTCTCTCCCTCTCTCTCTCCTCCTCCCTCTCTCTTCTCTTTTTACCAGATAACAAAGGCGCCTATTTAAGCACAAAGGTATAC
>JAMYXO010007063.1:0-12638 GCA_033310375.1 Conus canariensis
CCCCTTTTTTTTTAAAAAAAAAATAAAACCAAAACACATTTTTTAAAAAATGGCAAAGGCCCCCCCCCACACCACACAAAAAAAAAAAAAATCTTTGATTTTTTTTTCCCCATTTATTAAAATCCCAAAAAAAAAACCCCAAAAAAAAAAAAAAAAAAAAAACAATTTTTCCCATTAAAAAAAATTTTTAAAAAAAAAAACTCCCCCATTCCCTTTTAAAACCCCCAAAGGGGAAATTTTCCCCCAGGGAAAAAAAATAAACCCTTTTAAAAAAGCACGAAAACCCCCCCCCCCGGGGAAAAAAAACAAAAGTAAAATTTTTTTAAAACCGAAACCAGAAAAAAAAGGCCCTTTTTTTTCCCCAAAAAAAGATTTTTAAACTGGGTTTTACAAAGGCAAAACAACAAAAACCCTTTAGATTTTTTTTTTTTTTTTAAAAAAAAAAACCCAAAAAACAACAAACAAAAAACCCCTACAAACCCTTTTTAATTGACCCCGGCTTTTTTTATTTATATAACCCCCTGGCCCCCATACCCTTTTAAAATTGGGACCTTTTGCTTGCTGTCGTATTTGTTTTCTTCCCGGTCCCCTCAAAAAACCCCTTTTTTTTCGAAAAATAAAAAATTTTCATTTTTTTTCCCCCAAAACACTAAAAAAAAACAAAAAAATTTTTTGATTTTTTCCCCATGGGGAAATTTTAACCAAAAAAATTTTTTTTTTTCGGAAAAATATTTTTAAGTTTGGGTTTTAAACTTTCAAAAGGGTTTGTGTGAAAATCAAAAAGGGGATTTTCTTCCCCTTTCCTTTATTTAAAAACAAAAAATTTTTAAAAAGAAAGAAATTTTTCGAAAAAGAAAAAAGAAAAAGGATAAAGAGAATTTTGTTTTAAAAGAAGAAATTCTTTGAAATTTTTTTTAAAAAAAAAAAATTTTTTTTTAAAAATTTTTCCTTTTTAGGTTTTTAGATCCCCCAGCCCCTTCCCCTTATACTTTTTAAAAAAAAATCTGGTCAGGGAAAAAAACTTTTTCTTTCTTTTCAGCTTGCGAACCCCTTGTTTCCTTTAACCCCCAAAAAATTTCCCCCCCCCCCCTTTTTTTTTTTTTTTAACATTTTTTTGGGTTTTTTTTTAGGGGGTTTTCCCGTCTTTTAATTTTAAAAAAAAAATTTTTTGGGTTTTTGTTGTGGGGGGGGGGGTTTTTGCCCCGGGGGGGGGGGGTTTATTGTTTGGGGGGATGTGAAAAAATGTGAAAAACTGGACGGGTTTTAAGGGTTTGGGAAAATTTTTTGAAAAAATTGGGCCCTTTTTTAATATTTTATTTGGAAAAAAAACCTTTTCTTTTTTCCAGATTTTTAAAAAAAAAAAACAACATTTTTTTTTTTCCCCAACCCCCCCCCCCAGGGGCCCATTTTACCCCCAAAACCTTTCCCATCCCCCCCCAAAAAAAGGAATAAGCCGGGCAAAAACCCCCCGGAAAAATTGAAAAGGAAAGGGTTTTAATAAAACATTTTTTTTTATTCCCCCTCCCCCAAAATAAAAATTTAAAAAAAAACCCACTAAAAAAACCCCCCAAAACCCCCCCAACGAGTTTTGGGGGGAGGGGGGGGGGGGAAATTTTCAAAGTGGAATTTCAATTTTGGAAATTCAAAATTCATTTTAAAATTTTTTTAAAAATAAAATTTTTGGGAAGGATTTAAAAATACAACTAAGAGTAAATAAATAGGTTCCAATAAACCCAAAAATTGGGGAAAATAGGGAAAAGGGGAAAAAAAGGGGGGTTTTGGGAATTACCCTGGAACCAAAGTTAAAACTAAGGAATCTTTTCCCTTTTAGATTACATGTAACGGGTTAATTAAAAGTAAAGTGAATTTTGGGTGGTTTTTTTTTTTTTTTTTTTTTCCTTTCCTTTTAAATGGTTTTTAAGAAGGGGAAACATTAATTTAATTGGGAAAAATGTTTTTTTTTTTTTTTTTTTTTTTTTTTTTTTTTTTTTTTTTTTTTTAAAAAACCTTTTGGGGAAAAATTTTGGGGGGGGGTTTTTTTTTTTTCCCCCCTCTCTTTAAAATTTTTTTTTCCCCCCCCTTTTTAAAAAAAAGGTTTAAAAAAAAGGGGAAATTTTAAAAAAATTTAAATTTTTAAAAAAAAAATATTAAAAAAAAAACCCCCCCCCAATTTTAAAAAAAGTTTTTTAAAAAAAAAAAACCCAAAAAAAAAAAAAATTTTTTTTTTCCCCTTTGGGGAAAAAAACCCCTTTTCCCTTTTTAAAAATTTTTTTTTTTTAAAAAAAAACTCCCAAAAAAGGGGGCCCCCCCCCCCCCCCCGGGTTTCCCCCCGGGGGTTTTTTTTTTGGGTTCCCAAACCCCCCCAAAAAAAACTTTAAAAAAAAACCCCCCGGGGGGGGAAAAAAACCCCCTTAAAGAAAAAAAGGGGGGCCAAAAAAAGAAAACCCCCCCCCCCCCCGGGCCCCCCCTTTCCCCCCTTTCCTTTGGGGTTTTTTTAATTTTTTTTGTTGGGTTTTTTTTGGGTTTTTTGGGTTGGGGGGGGAAAAAAAAAGGGGGGGTTTTTTTTTTTTGTTTTTTGGGGTTTTTTTGGGGTTTTTTGTTTTTTTGGGTTTTCCCCCGGGGTTTTCCGGGAAAAAAAAAAGGGAAAAGAAATTTTTTTTTTCCGGGGTTTTTTTAAAATTTTTAAAAAAACCAAAAATTAAAAAAAATTTTTTTAATTTTTTGGGAAATTTAAAATTTCCCCCTTTCCCCCCCCTTTTTTTCCCGGTTTTTTTTTTCCCCAAAAAAATTTAAATTTTTCCCCCCCCCCCCAAAAAAAAAAAAAAAAAAAAAAAACCCCCCAAAAACCCCACCAAAAAAACCCCCCCTTTTTAAAAAAATTTTTTTTTGGGGCCCCCCCCCCAACCCCAACCCAACCCCGGGGGTTTTTTAATTTTTTCCCCAAAAAATTTTTTTTTAAAAAAAAAAAATTTTGGGGGAAAAAAAAAGGGGGGGGGAAAAAAAAAGGGGGCCCGAAAAATTTTTTCGGGAAAATGGCCAAAAAAAAAAATTTTTTTTTTTAAAAATTTAAAAAATGTTTTTAAAATTTAAAAAACCCAAAAAGGGGGGAAAAAAAAAAAACCCAAAAAAAACCAAATTTTTTTTTTTTTAAAAAATTTTAAAAAAAAAAATTTTTTTTTTTTAAAAAACCCCCCCTTTTTTTTTTTTTTTTTTTTTCCCCCCCAAAAAATTTAAAATTTTTTTTGGGGGGGTTTTTTTTTTTTGGGGGGGGAGAAAAAAAAAACCCGGGGTTTTTCCCAAGGCCAAAAAAAACCCCCCACACCAAAAAAAAAATTTAAATTTTTAAAAAAATTTTTTTTAAAAAAAAGGGAAAAAAAAATTTTTTTAAAATTTGGTTTTTTGGGGGGGTTTTTTTTTGGTGTGGGGTTTTTTTTGGGGGTTTTTTTTTTTTTCCTTTTTGGGGGGGGGTTTTTTTGGGGTTGGGGGGGGGCCCGGTTTAAAATTTTTTTTAAGGGGGTTTTAAAAAAAAGGGGGGGGGGAAAAAAAACCCTTTTTTTGGGGGGGGGTTTTTTTGGGGGGGTTTTTTTTCTTTTTGGGTTTTTTTAAAAATTTTTTTAAAAAAAAAAAAGGGGGTTTTAAACCCCGAAAATTTTTTTAAAAAATTTTTAAAAAATTTTTTTCAAAAATGGGTTTTTTTTTGGGGGGGGAAAAAAAAAAATTTTCCCCCGGGGGGGGGAAAATTTTTTTTGGGGGGAAAAAAAAATTTTTTTTTAAAAAAAACCCCCCGGTTAAAAAATTTTTTTAAAAAAAATTTTTTTTTTTTTTAAAGGGGGGGGGGTTTTTTTTTTTTTTTTTTTTTTTTTTTTTTAAAAGGTTTTTTTAAATTTTTGGGGAAAAAAACCCTTTTTTTTAATTTTTTTAAGGGGTAAAGGGGGAAAAAAAATTTTTTTTTTTTAAAAAAATTTTTTTTTTTTTTTTTCGGTTTTTTTTTTTTAAAAAGGGGAAAAAAAAAAAAAAAGGGGTTTTTTTTGTGTGGGTTTTTTGGGTTTTTTTAAAAATTTTCCCCTTTTTTTTTTAAAAATTTTTTTTTAAAAAAAAACCTTTTTAAAGGGGGTTTTTTTTTTCTTTTTAAAATTTTTGGGGAAAAAAAAAAAAAAAAATTTTTTTTGGGTTTTTTAAATTTTTTTTTGGGGGGTTTTGGGAAAAGGGGAAAAAAAAGGGGGAAAAAAAAAAAAAAAAAAACCGGGGGGAAAAAAGGGGCCCCAAAAAAAAAAAAAAACCCCTTTTTAAAAAAAAAAAAAAAAGAAAATTAAAAAAAAATTTAAAAAAAAAAAGGGAAAAATTTTTTTTTTTAAAAAACCCCGGGGCCCCAAATAAAAAAAAAAATTTTTTTTTTTTTTTTTAAAAAGGGGAAAAAAAAAAAAAAATTTTTAAAAAAAGGGGGGGTTTTTTTTTTTTTTTTAAAAAAATTTTTCCCCCCTTTTTTTTTTTTTAAATTTTTTTTTTTTTTAAAAAAAAAAAAATTTTTGGGGGCCCCTTTTTTTTCCCCTTTTTTGGGGGGTTTTAAAAAAAAATTTTTTTTTTTTTTTTTGGGGGGGGGGGGTTTTTTTTTCCCGGGTTTTTCCGGGTTTTTTTGGGGAAAAAAACCCCCCCTTTTTTTGGGGGTTTTTAAAAAAAAATTTAAAAAATTTTTTTTTCAAATTTTTCCCCCAAAAACCCCCCCCCAAAACCCCCCCGGGTTTTTTTTTCCCCCTTTAAAAAAAAAAACCCAAAAAATTTTTTTAAAAAATTTTTAAAAAAGGGGGGAAGTGGAATTTTTTTTTTTAACCCTTTTGTTTAAACCCAAAAATTTTTTTTCCCCCCCTTTTTTTCCTTTGGGGGAAAATTTTTCCCCCAAAGGGGGGGGTCCTAAACCATCTTACCCCAAAAAAAAAATTTTTTTTTTCCAAATTTTTTCCCCCCCCCGGGGGGTTTTTTTTTCCCCCAAAATTTTTTAAAAAAAATTTTTTTTTCCCCCCCGGTTTTTTTTTTTAAAAAATTTTTTTTGGGGGGGGAAAAAATTTTTAAAAAAAACCCCCCCCCCCCCCCCTGTTAAAAGGGGGGGGAAAAAAAAAAAAATTTTTTTTTTTAAAAATTTTTTCTTTAAAAAGGGGAAAACCCCAAAAAACCCCCCCCAATTTTGGGGGTTTTTTTTTTTTTTTTGGGTTTTAAACCCTTTTAATTTTTTTTTTGGTTTTTTTCCCCCCGGGGGGGGAAAAAATTTTTAAAAAAAAATTTGGGGGAAATTTTTGGGGCCCCTTTTTTTTTTTTGGGTTTTTTTTAAAAAGGCCAAAAATTTTCCCCTTTCCCATAAACGGTTTTTTCCTTTTTCCCTTTTTGGGGCCTTCAAAAAAAAACCCAAAAACCCCTTTTTTAAAAAAAGGGAAAAACCCTTTTTGGGCCAAAAAAAACCCCCCCTTCCCCCCCAAAAATTTTTTTTAAAAGGCTTTTCCCCCCCCCCCCCCCCAAAATTTTCCCCCCAAATTCCCCGGGGGGGGGTTTTTTTTGGTTTTTTTTTTAAATTAAAAAAATTGGGGCCCCCCCTTTGGGGGAAAAAAAATTTTTTTTTTTTTAAAAAAAAAAACCCCCTTTGGGCCCCAAAAATTTTTTTAAAAAAGGGAAACCAAATTTTAAAAATTTTTTCCCCAAAAATTTTTTTTTTTTTGTTTTTTTAAAAATTTTTGAAAATTTTAAAAAAATTTTTTTTAAAATTCCCCCCCAAAAAAACCCCCCCCCCTTTTTTGGGGGGCCCCAATGGGGGTTTTTTTTTTTGGGGGGGGGGAAAAAACCCCCCTTCAAAAAATTTTTTTTTTTTAAAAAAAACCCCCCCCAAAAAAAAAAATTTTTTTTAAAAAAAAAAAAAACCCAAGGTTTTTTTTTTTTTGGGGGGGGGGGGGAAAATTTTTTAAAAAATTTAAGGAAAAGGGGCCTTTTAAAAAAGGTTGGGGAAAAAAATTTTTTTTTTCCAAAAAAAAAATTAAAAAGGCCCAAATTTAAAAAAAAAATTTTTTTTTTCCCCCCCGTTTTTTCCCCGGCCTTTTTTTTTTTTGGTTTCCCTTTTTCCCCAAAAAGGGGGGGGAAAAAAAAAGAAACCCCCCCTTTTTTTTTTTAAAAAACCCCCCAAAACTTTCCTTTTTTTTTTCCCCCCCGGGGGGCCCCCCAAACCAAAAAAGGGGAAAAAACCCCCCACCGGGGGTAAGGGAAACCCCTTTTTTTTTTAAAAAAAAGGGGCCCAAAAAAACCGGAAATTTTTTTTTTTAAAAATTTTTTTTTGGGGTTTTTCCTTTTTTTTTCCCCAAAAAAAAAAGGGGGGCCAAAAAATTTTCCCCCCCTTTTTTTTCCCCCCTTTTAAAAAAACCCCCCTTTTTTTTTCCCCCTCGGTTAAACCCCTTTTTCCTTTTCCCCCTTTTGGGGAAAAAATTTTTTTTTTTTTTTTTAAAAAAAAAATTTTTCCCCCCGGTTTGGGGGCTTTTTTCCCCCTCTCAACCTTCAGGTTTTTTTCTCTTTTTTCAAAAATCTAAAAATTAAAAACCCCTCATTTTTTCATAAAAATTTTTTTTTATGATATTTGAAAAAAAAAAGTGAATGTCACATTGTAGGATTAGGATTTTGTTAGTTATTGTTGTAATTTGTTTTTGTAGGTTTGGGTTTTTAAGGGTATTTTTTGTATATGAGAAGGGTGAAAGTAGTATGACCCTTTTTAAAAACGCTTTTGGGGAAAAATTCCCTTTGATTAAGGCTTTTGAGTGAAAAAACCATTTTTTTATTAAATTTTTTTTGCAAACCCCAAAAGTCATAAAGGGCAGTAATGTTGAAATTATGTTCTCCCTCGCCTGTTTCTTTCTCAGCAAATTTAAATTAAAATCAAAAATTTTGGCTGTCACTAACCCTTTTTTTTCAGTTCACTTTTTTGTGGGTTTGAAATCATTTACTCAGTTATTTCCCCCCTGCCCTTTTTTTTTTCCTCACCCCCACCCCCCCTGCACTTCTGGCCCTTTTTTGTTTTACAGGCCAACCCGGGGTTGTGGACCACAATCCCAAAGGGACGGGCGTTCCCAAATCATGAGGCAGCCCACCAGTTTGGGGACACCCCCACCGGGAGCTACAGCACTTTAGTGCAGTTCAAAGCGGGCCGTTCTGGAACGTTAAAATACAGGCACTTTACTGAAACCCCTTTTTAACAATTTAAATTGGGTTAAATTCCGCAGAGTGTTTATAAGGGGGTGGCCCTTTGGTTTTCTTCACCCAAAAGTTCAGGGAGATCTTGACAGGATCTGTTACATTTTTGTCCTTTTCTTATGTCTTTCCCGAAAATTTTGGGAAAAAAAAAATTTCGAAATTTTTCCTTTTTCTTCAACTTTCTGCTGTGGACAAATTGGGAGCCCTTTACTAATTTTCAACATTTTGTTTGGGAAAGGGGCATGGGTTTCAAAAATTCCATCCCTCTCTCTTGATCAGCAATCCACTTTACACACAAGGCCCGGGCCCGCTCTTTTCTTGAAGATTTGCTGGCCATTTCATGCCACACAGGCTTTAAATGCAAACCTCTCTATTTCAGGGAAGGGTTTAACAAGGCCCCTGCCTGTCAGAGCAACTTAAGAGGCCCCCCACAGGTGGGTTAAGGTCCCCCGGGGAAAGGGGGGGGGGTGGGGTTCACTCTTCCCATTTTTTCAAACTAAAGGGAAAAACAAAACTGGAAGAGCCAATCCCGCATTTCAATTATCAACTTGATGTAAGGCCTTGGTTTTATTTGCAGACTGAGGGGTTTTAAGTGGTTGGGAAAGGGGAAAATACTCCCTTCCCCAGGTAAGATAAAAGGGAGTTTTGCGTACAGCCCCCGCCGACCCGGGAAAGGGCCATTTTCAGGGATGTCACCCGCGTTTAAGTCAATTTACAATCAGCTCTTTACAGAAAATGTGTGTTTTTGCTTAAACACAATCACTCTTCTTTTTTCAAATGAACTTATTTTGTAAAACCCTTGTCGTAGAAAAACAGTTTTTTCCCCCCCCCCATTTAATTAATTTTCTTTACGCATTCATATGCTCATGCTTTTTTTTTTTGATTTTAGTTCATGATTTTAACCCCAATTTTTTTAATGATGTGAAGCCCTGCCAAAGTGCCATTTAAAAAATCCATATGAAAAAAAACAAAAATACTTTAAGATAATCTCTGAATACAAAAGGTGCCTTTTAGGAGGAGGGGATTAAAAACATCACAAAAACCCTTTATCCCTTTACACAAGGAAATTTTTTCCCCTTTATCCCCCATCACTGAACCAGAGGGGCCCAAAGTGGCACCCTGAATGTTGCCTCTTTTAACTTGAAAATCATTCTTGACTTAGTTTATTGAATTGGGGATAGGGTGGGGGAAAATGGAGGGAAAAAAAGTATTTGACCCCCCCAAAAAAATTTTTTTAAAAAAATGGCGAGAAAAGAGAGGTTTTATGAAAGTGAATCGCCAGAAACCCCTGTGAAAAATCTGGAAAAAAAAGGATTTGGGCCCGAACAACTTTGTGTGATGGGGCAAATTTTTGTGTGTCCGAAGACTGAGACATGTGGAAGGGGGAGGGGGGGATAGCTGAAAATTTAAAATAGATTTATTTAGTTTTTAAAATTTATGATTTTTTTCCAATTTGTGTCATCACTTGTCGATTTTTTGGGGAGCATTTAAAAAGTAACAGTCCATGGAAAAAAAAATAAAGGGTTTTTCTCTTTATTTTTTTGGGTTTACAGTTAATTTAAAAATGTAATTAGTAAAAATATAAACAAATCGCAAAACATGTTTTTTAAAAAAATTCCCTTTGGGTGTGGTTTTAAAAAACGAATCATAAATTGATGAGTAAGAAACCCTTTTTATGCTTCCCAAATTGTTTCCTGAAACAAGATTTAAAACCTTTTTTTCGGGGAATTTGGGAGGATTTAAAAAGGATGGGGCCTTTTAAATTCACCTTCTGAGTTGGAGGGGGTGGCCCCAATTTATTTTCAAAGGGTCAAAGAACTCTTCCCCCCCAGCACCACTGCCCTAACCCTTTTTTTCCCGATTTCAAAGGGCCCCGGGTGATCCAAGGGGAAATTGATTATGCGGAAAAAGTGTCTTGAAGTTGAAGGAAGGGATCCCCTTTGAAATGGATCGGGTCTAAGTTTTAGAAATTTTTCCCAAATTTCATGCAGGGGTTTTAAACATTTAAAGTATGATGTTTAAAAGGGGAAAAATTGAGGAGTGACACAAACCGTGTCCACTAGGGAGGTAACTTCTGTCCAAGATGAAATGATCCATGGCCCAAAAACTTTTGCCTTTCAGTATCCATTTTACAAAGATGCACACACATGTTTTTGTTCACATAGCTAGCTCGCGCGCGCCGCGGGGCCACACACCACCAAAACACACCCCCACCACACAAAACACACACCACCCCCCACACACACAACCCACACAACACACACACACACACATACACACAAGGCATTTCAAAAGAAACCCAAAGGGAAAAAATTTCCCAAATTTTAAAAAAAATTGGGGGCCACACCCCAACACACAGACGATGGGGCTTTTTTTTAAAAAGGTTTTCAAGGAGTTTTGGTCAACAGAACCCCATTTATTGATTTTCAAAGGTTTTCAACATAAACTACAACGAAAAGAACTCACATGGACAATGCCATGTCTAACTTGACCCAACAAGGCTTTTTTGTATTTCATCAGGCTTTCATCCTCCTGGTCCATTTGGACTATCTCGTTCAACGACTTTGGCAGCAGGTGCCTTGTACCCTGGTGTCTCGTCGTCATCTTCGTTTTCTCCCCCCGAGCTCCAACCTCACAAACTCTGCTCTGCCATGTCTGACAAAATCAAGATAAGATTTGATCAGTTTCATTTAAACACACACACACGCACACACATGCACAAAAACACACAAACCAAAGATTAAAACAAGTTGATGATCTTTTCCTATGGGGACAAATTTAATTCCAAAAAAAAGTTTTTCTTTATTTCGAATATATGTTGATTTTGGGTTAGCTGTGGTGCAGTACAACTCTTCCAAGGACTTCAGCTGTGAAACATCTACGTGTTTGTATGTATGTTCATATCTCTTTCTCTCTCTATATACACACACACACACACACAAAATAGATATTAATATAGATTTACAGAAAGTTTCAGTAACTCATACTAGTCATAGAAATGCAATATGGACTTCCACCCTGCCAGGATCTATGATTTACAGAAGAAAGATCTTTTAAAGAAATTTAAAAAAAAAATTTTCTCCTGCTTTTGGGTTGTATTTACTTGAATGCGGCGACAGCCCTGATATGGCCCTTTGCAGTCAGCTGGTTAAAAAGCTTTAAAACTCTGCAGTCAGCTGGTTAAAAAGCATTAACTTTTTTCCTCACTGCCTACAGCGCCACATCTCTCGTTCCCGCTTATCACTTTAATCAGTGCCCTCTTATTCCATTTCCCATCCCCTCCTTCCCTCTTTTTCATTTTTTCCCTTAACATTTATCTTTTCGTGGTATATTTCATGTGATTTGGGAAAATGCTTGTTCAATAGTAACAGAATACACAGGTGTGTGTGTGTGTGTGGTGTGTGTGTGGGGTGCGCGCGCGCGCGTGTGCGCACGCGCGAACATGTGTACATGCATGTGTTGTGTGAAAGGTTCCCACAGCCTGCATTAAACTGACAGTTGTAACTGTTGAGAAAAATTCATGTTAAAAAGATTGGACTGGCTTTTTGTGAAGTAAATTTTATTCCTGAAAAAAGCCCTTGTGGTGAAAGCTTGAGATTTTATGTTCAAAGATTTTACAATGAAAATGCAAACAAGCAAGTTCTTCTTTCCAACGTTTTTGGCCCTGGGCCTTTCCCCAGGGCCTTCTTTATTTTGGTACTGCTGACAAAATCAAACAATCCTTAACTCTGGGCCCTTTCCCTTTTAATTTAAACACTCAGTGAATTACAGCTGGCTGGCACAGGCCCCCCAACAGAGAACAAATTGAAATTTGCCAGGTTTACCAAAGTGATCCAATATAAACATTGCACTCGTATAGACTCCCATAACCCCCAAAATCCCCCCTCCCCCCAACATTTCCCCCACAACATCCATACTCAAAACACACCACACACAAAAAACACCCCCAACACACACACGCACACAGAGAGAGAGGGAGGGGGATACCAGTTTTCAGGAATGTTGTTTGCAGATTCAATTGTCTATGAACACTTCAAATGAATTCATCTCACTTATGTGTAGTTCTTGCAAATATCAAACCATGTGTATAGGTGGCAAGGTTTATTTATAAAGTAAGTCACAACTAGAGTACTATAAAGTAGGCTGACCACATACATGCCTACTCCCAGAGTGGTGGAGCAGAGTGAAGAGGGGAAAGAGAAGAGGGGAAAATCACATGGGAGATTGCATCTCCAGCAGATCCAAGTAAAAAACTATTCAGTAAAATTCTTAGCTGCTGCCACAGTGTCAGCACTTACATGACTGAAAATTGCTTGGGTTAATTAAACAGTAAAGCGACCACTTGACTGTTGATTTTTTTTTTTTTTTAATTCCCTTGCCTTCTTAAATGGATCTTCAAGCATAGGCTTGAACATCATTCCCCTACATTTATATTTTTTATTTTATGCTTTTAGTTTTTCAGCTGTACTTGAATTAACCCCACATATTAGATTGACAACATACATGTATTTGGGGGGAGGGGGGCGAAAGCGAGAGGAGGATGAGAGAGAGAGAAGGGGAGAAAAGGAGAGAACATGCACCATCCACTGTTTCACAACTGGTCTGTGACATTTTAAGGGAGGACTTTGTTCCTTTTCACCCCACCTTCCCATTACAGTGCTCATTTTTTTCTTCTTTCTCTACCAAACCCAACTTGTACCATGTTTGACTGGCAATTACGATGTTCATCCTACACAATAAGTTGTTAATACCCTGCCCCTCTTCTTTCCCCAAATTTGTCTCCCCGCAGCCTATAAACTTTCATCCTGCGGTGACATGTAAATTCCCTCACATGGGGATAAAAAAAGGCAAGCATTCTCTTGGAACCTAGAGCCTCCTGCATGAACCCGTAAAAGTTAAAAGTAAACAAACAAACAACAACAAAAAATGGTAAAAAACTAACCCGTTGCATTATTCTGCAGTAACAGAATGTTTACTTTGCTTTATGACAGCTAAATATCAAACTGCCTGCTAAGTAGTAGGTAGGCTTGGTGTACAACTGTTTTCAGTTTCACAGAATAACAGGCAAAATCACATAAAATTTTATAACATAAAACATAGCATTTACACACATGCACATCGCTGGAAATACCGAATTGTCCGATCACCTGGGGTGGAAAAAGTCCTCTGTACTTGTCTGTTGTGCAACCAACTTTTAAAAATAACTCTGTGAAAGGATGATTAAGCGGTCAGCTTCTGAGCAAGTGGTTTTCACTCCCTTTTACTTTTCAACCTCCACCATCCCCACTACTTGCCAAAACAGAATCCCTGCCCAAAAAGTCAATCTCATTCAGACATGCATGCTTTATGACTAAAACATTTTAGCAGCAAACAACTTGTGCTTGGGCAGCATGGAAAACCCCAGATCACTCCCCCCTTTT
>JAMYXO010007064.1:0-12637 GCA_033310375.1 Conus canariensis
TGGGGCCGGCAGTTTGTTGCCTGGCCCACAAAAATACACCTTTTGCGCTTTTTTTTTACAGGGAAAAGTAAAAAACGATGCATTTTTGGGCGGGGATGGAAAAGGATGAGGGCAACAGCAAGGGCACGCTGACAACAGACGAAAATCAGACAGAGACGACGAAAAACGACAGAACAGGGGGGAAAGAGGGCGAGGGGGAAAGGGTATGGAAGGGGAGAAAGAGAGAGGAGGGAGAGAGAGAGAGAGAGAGAGGAGAGAGGAGAGACAGAAGACAGACGACAGCAGACGACAGAGACAGAGAAGATTCAAAAGAAAAAAAGAAACAACAAGGCTTTTTGCCTCATAACTCACATTGACAAACAGGCAGCAGCGGGATGAAGTGCACAAAAGGGTGAACAGGAAAGTGCATGTAAATAAAATTCCAACAACTTCCTCTATTTGACAATGAACTTACGCTGCAGATGAAACATGACACACCCGTGGGGGTAATCCCAAAAAAAAAACAATCTTTTAAAAGGGGGAAAGAAAGCACAACTGCCCCACGACGTATAAAACGATTCCGGGTATCAATCCTTTATGTATGGTTCCGTAATACAGCTGACAAGCCGAACGTTTCGTGGCATCACCACTAGCACAGCAAAGACAACTTTGCACGTTCACATCAACAGAATTTTTTATGACCGTTGTTCAGCAGCCTTTTTTCCACCACCTCCTTCACCCCCAAACCCGTTTTTCCCCCCCTTTTTTCCCTCCCCACTTCCCCCACCTCCCCTCTCGTTTAAAACCCACTTCCCCCTCTCGCAGCCCTTTCTTCAATCCCCACTCCCTTCTCCCCCCCTCTCCCCTTCTCTTTTTTTGTTTCCTCATCTCATTCCATTTTAAAAGCAGCGACTCTTGTATTTTGACATCACCTGCTCTTTCTTAATTGTTTTTGCAACGGAACGGACACCGCAATCCCCGCCTCTGGGGAAAAATTCATCCCCAGATCTTTTCAGTCTGGCACTTTGAGCCGTTCCCATTCATGACCTTTGAATTGCATGCGAAATTCCAGTATAGGTTTCAAATCATATAATAGTTCGCTGTTGTATTTTTTTTCATATTGTGCCGGTCCCCGGCAACGGGGGAATTTAATGGACATGGGTTTTTAAAAACTGTTTTCGTATTCAAAAAACAAGCTGTATGTCATTCAGACGGGGGGGGGCGGAAAAAAAAAAAAAAAAAAAAAAAAAAAACGGGCTCGAGCAAAAATCAGAAAGGGATTGAAAGGGGGCTAGAGAGAGAGAGAGAAGAGAGAGAGAGAAGAGAAAGAGAGAAGAAAGAGACAGACAGACAACAGACAGACAGACAACAGACAGAAAAACACTGGAGGCCACAGCAACAAACATAAATGCACAGCACAGCAAGACAACACGCGGAAGAGGTCAAGGACTGTGCGGGAAGAGCGGGGAGGAGCGCGGGGGGGGGGAAGCTATGAACCCGGGAGCGGGTGGCGGTGAGCAGCGGTTTTAAAACGCACTGACGCCCAGGCACGAAGTTTTCCAGTCCCGTTTAACGGAAAGGGTGAGAACAGTGGCCCAAAAAACCCGTAGGTTTCTTCGGTTTCACATAAACATACCGAACACGGGCCCCCCCCCACACACACACACCCACACGAATCCATCGAACACCACGCACGCATGCACGCGCCCATGTCCCGTTCGCACGCACCGCGCATGCCGGCACGCACCCCCGCGCGCAGGCACAACACTCACCCAAAACACACACACACACACACACACGCGCGCGCGCGCGCGCGCGCACACACCAAACTGGCACATCGGCACACCTTTAAAAATTCAATTTAATCCACGTTGCTTACGTCGGTTTTACCGCAAAGGGCCCATTTAGGGCCCCCCTACTCGAATCATCCCCCAAGCCATCGCCTCAAGAAAAAAAAAACTTTACAAACAGCTTTTTAAAACATTTTCTAGAACAACCACATAACAACTAAAAGGCAAAACAAAACGACAGAATTTCGTTAAAAACTTTCTCCCATAAAATCTTAAATCAACAAAAAATGTTAGTCGTAAAAAAAACTGTAAAATCATATCAAGGGGAACACCCCTGAACAAAATTTTCGGGAGACCCCGAAAATGTTGTCCAGGGATGTCCCACCTGGGGTAATTTTTAAAGTGTTTGTACTTGACATCATAAAAGTTCCAACCTCCAAATTTTCGATCATTCCACACACACACGAAAACCCAAACAAAAACCCACACACACCCACACACACCACACACACACAGAGTTCCAACATTCCATTCGCCCATGTTTTCCACACACACACACACACACACACACAAAAACACACACACACCCACACACACATCGGAAAAAAAGGCAAAAGGGAGGAGGACGCAAAGGCAGAGAGAGAGAGAGAGGAGAAGAGAGAGAGAAGGGGAGAAAGAAGACAGACAGACAACAGACAGATAGACAGACCGACAGACAACAGACGACAAGACAAAACAAAAGACAGACAGACAGACAGACAGACAAAACACACACACACACACACACACACACACACACACACACACACAACACAAACCCATCACACAAGGGTTTACAAAGAAAAGGGAAAGATTAACTGTTAAGATCCCGGTCATCAGTCAAAGGGAAACAGCACAGAATAAAAAGTTTGCGGTTTGTATTCCCTGTTACTGCGTTCTCTGTTAACACACCAACAACTGCGGGGGGGGAAAAAAGAAACACAGCAAAACGCTACCAGTAAACCCACCGCAACAAAACACCTTTGTAAATTCTTTAACGTGTAAATACAGCCTAACAAAACCCAAAAACAAAAACAAAGGGGAACCCGCAACACACGCACACTGCATCAAACACAGCGAACTTCAACGGGCAGCCAACTACTTTACGCAACAGCTCATTACAGCGAATAAATCCCCCCCCCCCCCCTGCCCCCCCCCCCCCCCCCCCCCCCCCCCCCCAACTTAGTGTACAAAACTGCCTCATGCACTTTTATGTGCACCGACTTTTCCCTAGAACGAACAATGTGATATTACACAATACTAGTTTGCTGATTGCGTTATCTTTGACAAAAACCGGTTTTTTCCTTTGGTGAAATGAAAGGGTTTCTTTCTTTCACCGACAAAGTTTTACTACGTTTGAACCCCATTTATGTTTTCCCTTCACCCCGCGATTCAAACGAACGACACCGCGAAAAGATCCAACAACATATCTCACAATACTGACAACGAACTGCATGCACGGCTCTAGACAACTCGGCAGAGAGCAAGCTTTAATATACACTCTACAACAAGGTTTAAACAACTCACACATAGCCTTTTACGGTTCAAGTTCATAACCTAAGGGCCCCCGTGCGAGAACGAAAAGGTTAACATTTTTAAACCCTTCTAGGGCCGACAACCGCGAAGCGGCACCCACCCCAATCCTTCCCCCCTCCGTCTTCCCTGAACCGAATCAGGTAGCCAAAACAGCTGAGTGGACGAAGAGGGGTTGCAAGCCGTAAAAAGGGGCCCCACACAGATCATTCAACTCAACCCGTTCCAGTTTCCCCAGGCGATCAATCTAAAACCCTTTTTTGTGGGCCTGATCACAGCAAGGGGGCGTTAGAAGACAGTTTCAAGCCCCGGGTTTTTGCATGAGTGGGCCGCTTGCCCGGTTTTCGCAAGCTTAGCTCTTTACACAGGTGTGGGCTTCCGGTTGATCGATTTAAAGATCGTTTTTTTTTTTTTTTTCCAAAAAAGCCCCCCTGCCTCTACTTGGTTTTCGCCCTCCCCCCCCTCCCCCCCTTTTTCCCCCAACCCCACCTCCCCGTTTCCCCCCTTTCAACCTTTCATTTTAAATTACCCCCTTCTTCCCCTCTGTCCCCTTCTCCTATCCTTTTATCCTTCCGGAGTGTGTGTGTGTGTTGTGTGTGTGTGGTTGTGTGTGTGTGTGTGTGTGTGTGTGTGTGGGTGTTGGGGCGTTTTGTTGTAACAAAACACAGATGAAGACAGAGAGAGAGACCGAAGACAGAGGGACAGAAAGAAAAAATTGATATAATTGTCTTTGGACTTTTTGCTTATTTTTTAACCCAAATACATCTAAAAATAACGGGGAAAATAAATACATCCGTAAAAGCACGGAAAAATGAAAAACAAAAATTCATTTACATATCAACCAGATCGTGGATAATTCACTCACGATATCGTCTACATCTTAAAACTTCAGCAATCAAATTAAGAAAATGTCAAAAAGGTTCCGAGCAATGTGTCTCTATTCAGGGAACATTATAACAGACGCAGAATGGACGCTTGGCACAAGAAAAAACCCCCCCCACCTTTCCCTTTCCATCATCGCAACAAGATAGGGGGGTAAATTAAACATCCCCTTGGGGCTTTTCCGTCTAAGACTTATCTTTGCCTCCAGAAAAGTTTCTCCATCAACCTACCTTTTTAAAGGTCTCGACAGAAGTCAGGAGAAGGGCTTGATTTACTGCACCATATGAAATTTCCCGGACAGAGCGAGAAAAACCATTGCGGCAGCCCAAGTGGGTTCCCCGGGGCAGGGGAAAGATAGGGAAAGGAGGCTTATCCTAAATAAAAAAAAAAGAAATTGTCTCGCCACCTTCTTTTGTTATACACGTTCTGGTCAACAATGGCGTCGTCGGCTCGCTTTTCGGTCCATCTCCCAACGACTAGGGGTCATTTCTTTTCCCTAGGCTGTGATAATTTCATCTCGAGAATAATAGCTAGTCAAATTTTGTCAAAAGCATTTGGACAAAGAAAATTTTAGAAAAGTGCGAATGTGTTCATTCTATTAATTTGGGGCTGCTGAATCCATAAATAAGGCTTCCCAACTGAACGCTTTCATTTTTTTTACAAAAAATTAAAACCAACATGGCCGCTACACCAGGCAATTGCGACATACACGATTTTTGTACCCTAAAATATTTTTACACCCTTCAAAATTTAATGACTAAAAAAATTTTTTTGGTGAAATAATTTTTTTTTATTTCTCATTTTGCTTTTTGCGGTAAAAAAGTAAAGGGTGGACAAAAATGAAACTGTGATCTACTCAGTGGGAACACTACACTTTTATTGATTTCTATCAACTATTTTTTTCAGGTAGAAGTAATTGCTATTATTGCCTAGCATCCCCAAAAAAATCATTACTTTGGGAACACTCCCTTTTTCCCCCCCCCCCCCCCACGCCCCCCCCCCCCCCCCCCCCCTAAAAAAAAAAAGAAAGTCATTTTTCGATGTAAAAAAACAAAGTGGACTGACGCAATGTCTTTTTCAAGAAGGTATCATTTTCACTGCTTGGTTACCGTGGTACCAGGGTGACAACACAGATGTTTAAGCAGTTGTATGGGGGTTTTTCCCGCACTTTTGCAGGATGCATACAAGGATTTGGGTTTTTCAGCCGGGACGCTGTCCGCAGCAGTGGGGCAGCTGCAGGTGAACATTCCTCACAGCTTTTGGGACAGGGGCATGACATGAGTTCGGGGAAACAAATCAGCTCTTCCATTTCCACCCTTTTTTTCAGGTGGGGCAAGACAGGGGGCTACAAGTGGGTTTACGCCAGACCAAAGCTTGGGAGGGCAGCGCGAAGTGATAACAAAAATGCTCTCTTGTTGGTGGAAGCTTCTCTGTCCCCCTTTAAAAAAAATTTTTCCCCCCCCCCCCCCCCCCAAAAAAATTTTCCCCCCCCCCCAAAAAACCCCCCAAAAAAAAAAGGGGAAAAGGGAAAAAAAAAGGGAACCGGGAAATTTCAAAAAGGTTTCAAATTTTTTTTGGGAAGGGGCCCCAAAAAAAAGGGGGTTTTTTAAGGGGGTTTTGGGGGGGTTTTTTTTTTTAAAAAAGGGGGGGGGAAACCCCCAATTTTAAGGGGGGGTGGGGGGAAAAATTTTAACCCCTTTTTTTCCCCCCCCTTTTTTTGGGGGGAAAAAAAAATTTTTTTTTTTTTGGGGGGGGCAAAAACCCCCCCCCCCCCCCCCCCCCCCCCAAAACCCCCCCCGGGGGGGGGGGTTTTTTTAAAGGGTTCTCCTTTTGGGGTTTTTTTTTCCCCCCCTTTTAAAAAATTTTCCCTTGGTTTTGGGGGGGGCCCCAAAATTAAACCAAAAACCCCCCCCCCCGGGTTCCAAAAATTTTAAAAAAAAACCCTTTAGGAAATTTTTTTTCCCCCAAAAAAAGAGGGGGGGCCCAAAAAACCCGGGGGGGCCCCCCCCCAAAACCCAAAAAGGGGGGGCGGAAAGGGGGGGGGGGGGGGGGGGGGGGGGGGGGGTTTTGGAAAAATTTGGGGGGGGGTTTTTTTAAATTTGGTTGGGGCCCGGGTTTTTGGGAAAATTTTGGTTTTTTTTTTTCCCCCCAAAAAAAATTTAAAAGGGGGGGTTTTTGGGTTTTCCCCCGGGGGGGGGGGGTTTTTTTTGGGGGGGGGGGGGGGGGCCCCCTTTCCCCCCTTTTTTGGGGGGGGGAAAATTCCCCAAAAAAGGGGGGGGGGGCCCCCCCTTTTTTCCCCGGGGGCCCCTTTTTTTTTTGGGCCACCCCGGGGGCTCATAAACCCCAAAAAGGGGTAAAAAATTTGGGGGGAAAAAAAATTTAAAAAAAAAAAATTTTTTTTTTTGGGGAAAAAAAGGGGGGTTTTGGGGGGGGTTTTTGGGGAAAAGGTTTCCCCCCCTCTTTCCGGCCCCCAAAAAGGAAAAGGTTTTAAAAAAAAAAACCCGGGGTTTTTTCCCCCACCCCGGGGGGCCCAAACCCCCCCACCAAATTTTTTTTTTTTTTCCCCCCCCCCTTTTCCCCCCCCGGAATTTTTCGGGGCCCCTTTTTCCCCTGTTTTGGGAAAAACCCTTTTTTCAAAAGGAACCAAAAACCTTTTCCTTCCAAAATTTTTAAAATTTTTTCCCCGGGGGGGCCCCCCCCCCCTTTTTTTTTTTTTTTCTGGGGGGGTTTTTTTTTTTTTTTTTAAAAGGGGGGCCCCCCCAAATCCCCGGGGGGTTTTTTAAAAAAGGGGGAAAAATTTTTTTGAAAAATTTTTTTTTTTTTTTTGGGGGGGGGGGGGGGGGGGGGGACCGGGGGAAACCCCCCCAAATTGGGGGGGAAAAAGGGGGGCCCCTTTTTTTTTGGGGGGGGGGGGGGTTTTTAAAAAATTTTTTTTTTTTTCCCCGGGGGGGAAACCCCCCCCGGGTTTTCTTTGGGGGGTTTTCCCGGGGGGGGTTTTTTGGGGGGTTTTCCCCCCCCTTTTTTTTTTTTTGGGGGGGGGAAAAAAAAAAAGGGCCCAATTTTTTGGGGGGGGGGGGGAATTTAATTTTTCCCCCCCCTTTTTTTTTGGGGGGGTTTTTAAGGGGGCCCCCCTTCTTAAATTTGGGGGGGGAAGGGGGGGGGGGGGGAAAAAAAATTTTTGGAGGGCCCTTTTGGGGGGGGGCCCCCCAAAAAAAAAAAAAATTTTTTTTAAAATTTTGGGGGGTTTTTTTTTTAAAACCCCTTTTCCTTTTGGAAAAAAAAAAGGGGGGGGCCCCCGGCCCCAAAACCCCAAAAGGGGGGGGAAAACCCCCCCCAAAGGGGAAAAAAAAACATTTTTTTCTTTAAAAAGGGGTTTTTTTTAAATTTTTTTGAAAAGGGGGTTTGGGGGGGGCCCGGGTTTTAACCCGGAAACCCTTTTGGAAAAGGGAAATAAAAACCCCCGGGGGGGTTTTTAAAAAAAACCCCCTTTTTTTAAAAACCCCTTTTTTTTTTTCCCCCGGGGGCAGGGTTTTGGCGGCCCTTGACAACAAAGTCTCCTGCTTGGAACTTCACCTTGACCTCTTCTGGAGCTGGTGCATCTCATTCAAGTAGATGGTTCCCCAAGCGAGCATAGTTGATTTGTTGTACCAATAGAAGTAGGGCACATACACTGGAAAGCATGCAGATGTAAGTCCCAATTTCCACCCTCTGACACGGGTGAAGAGAAGCAGGAACTTGCACCATTTGCAATACCCCCCACCAAAGCCTGAAGCTTGGGTTAGTGTTGGTCGTGGAGGAAACTTTCCATGCACTTCTGAAACTCTTTTGAAGCCCAGTGTGGATAATGTATCTTCAATGGGTCCGTTGCACTTTCTCAAGGAGCTCTTTCTGTAGATCAGGAGTCTTGTCTTCCATGAAACTCAACAACTGAGGCAGAAGTATTTTCCACATTGCCTGATAGGTTATCTTGTGGCCCTGATTCCTTTGTCGTACGACTTTCCTACCTTGACCTTTTCAGCAGTTTTCGGCCAAGAAAGGGGACTGCACATGCTTGCCTATCACCCCAAAATTTTCATGGAGATATGAAACCCCCCCCAACCGGACAATGCTACATGAAACATTTCAAGAAACTCTTCACAGGCGGTTGATACTTGGGGATTAGACATGGTTCCTGATCATCTGGGGTAAGGTCCGAGAAGGGCATGTGCTCAAACTTCCCCTTGAGACGAGCAACACATTTTTTCTTAGGTATAGGGATAAGTCAAATGAATCTCCCACAGCCACTTGGAGTTTTTCCTTTGAACGTAGACCTTCCACTGATGTATGATGCAAGTATCTCAATGCCCTGCCTTCTTGCCACCCACGTAGCGGTTCCAAACTTCAGCGAGCTGAAGTACATGTGCTTTCTTGGGAGACCTCTGATTTCGGCAACCAGCCACTCCATACAGTTTAGTCTTTTCAGCAGTCTCTTTTGGTTTATGAGGCATTAAAGTCAAATTTCTTGTAACATTTGGGATGGTACTTTCCTTTCCCCTGCTGTTAGGTCACTGATTCCTGCCAATCGTACATGCATTTCTTGGTCATATTTTGACAATCCAGAATTTTATCACTCATCTTAAAAGTGGTAACGAACATAGTGTTCCCTTGACAGAGGGGATCTTGGCTAAAGATGCAGGCCTCCCAGTAGACTGGCGTCGTAGCGCTCCTCATTTTGTTGTTGAAAGTCCTTGGGGTTTACGTTTTTGTGGGCTTGAAAGTTTCCTTCTATTCTCAAGTCTTTCTATGTGGTTTTTTCTTGTAAAGGCTGCATAACAAGACTTATGACACAAGAAGTATTCTGAGGAAGATATGAAGGTAGTGCGTATATTCTGTCAAATTGCAGCCTGTTTTCCTACATCACCCAAACTGTCCCTATTCTTGAAGCATTCTTTTAAAGTCGCCATCCTTGTTCTCCACACTGGTTTCCAGTCACTTGTCCTTTCCTCTTGACAGATGAAACATCCTGTGAATCAGGAGGCTGAATGGGCCGCTTTAGACTGCAAACAGGTTCCATTGTCACGTTACTTATTGTTAGTCTGAAAGAAACAACCACCCCCAAGATCGTTAGGGTGATTGTAGCAAAACGAAACAAGATGCAAAGCATAAAAAACGTACTCCCAGTTTATCTTGAATACGCGTGAGATTTTCCCAAATAAAGAGGAAAAACCGTTTTGGGCCGTTATAGCCTAGTAACGGCTTTTTCTGGTAAACATCGGCATCATCCGTGACCCATAATGAACATACCTACACATTTTCAGAAAGATAGGCCAAGTATTTTCTGAGATATTCCATTAAGAAGAAAAACCGTTATGACCGTTATAACTGTAAGTAACGGATATAAGGGTAAAAATAAACATGGGGCATCACCCCGTGACCTATATGAACTTACCCAAATTTTTCCCAGAAGATCGCCCGGTAGTTTTGTCTGGAGCGAGTGGAACACATTTAACCCCACAGAGGGACAGACAGACAGACACACAGACGCATTTCTTCGTTCCCATTCTAAAGTACTCCCTGTTTCTATAAGAACAAATTAATTTATGTGTTTTTCAATTTATTACAGTTTATAGTGTAGAGGATAAGTTGTCAATGGTGTAAAATAAACTGCTGAGAATTTTGTTCTTTGGGATCAAAAAGATTCCCCGAGTAGTCGCGTCATAGATAATCAAATTTCGACAGGCGGCCCTATTGTTTTCTTCACTAAATACGAAAAAAACTGTGAATCTGCACAACCTGGCAAGTCTAGGTTTTGGATTCAGGGAAACATTACACTTTCAAAAAAGCACGCTTGCCAACTTTTCTAAAAAATTTGCCCACACATTGCAGCTTTTCAAAATCCTTGACCTGTCATAATGCCAAGTCTAAAAAATGATTAAAGTTGAGCAGGTTCTCTTTGCGGCAATATTTATGTGTAATGTCTTTTCTTCTATTTGGAAGATTTCCTCGATTAATTACCCTGTTTTCTAAAATCTTCCGTTGCAATCTCCAACATGGTTGCCTCTCACCAGTCGGGACAACATTTAGGACTGCGTACTATGTACTTTTTCCAGAGTAGTGGACATTTTCCTGGAGGTCTGCTTCGCTGTCTCCCATGGGGGTCGATGAAACCCGAAATGCCATCTGCACTGAGACCTCCGTAAATGAACATGCATGCGCTGGAGTCAATATACATTTCACGCATTTTTCAGGCAGACATTGAACAGAATGGAGGAATGAATGACCTTGGCACACCCTGACATCTATTCTCTTATGCTGTCATAAATTCAAAAATTGGATGTTGAGTTTTTTCTGTATTTGCAGAAAAATACTTAAAGAGTCTATTCGATGTCAAAGTTGCGGTGCCTTAGAATCTGGAAAAAAAAGTCCTTCAAGCCAGGAAAGATCAAAGGCTATTTTGAAATCGATAGAGTTTTGACATAGATCGTGTTGATGTCGATGGTGCATACACTGAGGAGTGTGTTGAAATCAGTTCCAAAGTGTTCCTTCTGGCCTGAATTCTGCCCCTCTTTCTCCAAGGAATTCTTCTGGGGTTTTTTTTTTCCCCTTTTAATCTATTCAATAGAACCCTCAACCCGGGTCCTCTTCAAGGGCTTTCCAGACCCCATGGCAAAAGTTTGGCCGTGTCTGAGTTGTAATTGTCTCCACCGTCAACGGAACAACTACAAGTAAGGCAGCGGGATGCCCGTGGCAGATTGCTTGGTGGTAGCGTTTATCGCCAGGGGCCCCGCAGTCATGAAAATAATAGGCTGGTACATCCATGGAAACTCTTGGGCGATTCTGTCGTTTCACAGCCCGTGCCATTACACAATGGCAAACTGTCAGGATCAATTATGTCCCTTATGTCTTAATGGAATGCCCTGTGGTTGCCTGCACCCTACGTGACACAAGCAGGCCCTTTCCCTGGGTGGTGCAGGATTGCTCCCAGCTACTCTGTTCGGCAGTTGAGGACAGTTCTTCTGTGGGGCCCCCCGCACCTTCGGGGGGATCTTTTTCTTTTACTTCGGTGGCTGACTTTTTTGTGTGTGTGTGTGGGGGTTTTGTGTGTGTGGTGTGTGTGTGTGTGTGTGGTGTGTTGTTGCGCGCCGCGCGGCGCACGCATGCGTGCGTGTGTGTAAGACAGACATACGAAAAACAGGGAAAGAGAGAAGAAGGGGGGAGAGGAAGAGAGAGAGAGAAGAGAGAGAGAGAGAGGAAGAGAGAAAAGAGAGAGAGAGAGAGAATACGGCAGAGATGAGAGTAGGGAGGCGAGAGTGGGGGAAAAAAAGAGGTCACAGTCCTTCACGCACTGTTAAACACCTCCCACGCAAAAACAAACAAAAAAGAAAGAAAAAAAAACAAAAAAAAAAAAACACCCCCATAAGCTGAAAATGACACCCCTTGAATGGCCAGCCTGCGCTTTTGACATCGCACTTTTGATTTGACCGTTTTTAAGATAGGTTAGCCCCCCGGAAAGAGAAAGCTTCACCCTTCCTAAGAGTTGCCGCCCCCCCCTTCCCCTCCCCCCCCCAATTATCTGCCCCTGGCCCCGGAAACGATGGGGAGCGAGCGCGCAGGGGCGTCAGATCAAAAAACTGTGCACGCTTTCTTTATGGATGAAATGACTGGGCAACATGATAAGCCTGGGCCCTTTTGAAGACGATTCGTTAGCACCGCTGTTTCCTACCTCCCCGGCTTTTCCTTCCTAGGGTGTTCAACCCGGGCTCCTTTTCCCTACCTACAAGACCTTACTTACTTAGGTGTTTTTATCAGAACTACACTTTTCCTACCTGTCCCCACATTTCTCACCCGAGTTCAAAACCAGGATTTGTTTTTTCCTACTTTGTCGTATGTTTTATTTGTTTCTGTGTTTTTTTTGTTTTTTTTTCCTCTGATGACAACCAAATTTACCTTTTTTTTATTCTATTCTGAAGTTCCCTATCTTGTCACTTCTGAACATAAGCTGCCCCCCTCAGATTCCAGGGCAAACGACAGGTATAAAGTACTTTTTTAATTATCGCCCACCGACCACACAGAAAAATTTTTAGGCTGTCAAACTTCCCCAAAGGGAAAAAAAAAAAACCCTGTCACATTACGAGCAAACCATAAAAACCGGGGGAAAAAATTTTAAGAAGAAATAAACAACGAAAACGGGGCTATGACACGTAGCTGAAATATTGACATCTCACGACTTACAAAATCGACCCCGGCCGTGCGAGAAGCCAGGGATTCCCCCCTTTTCTTGATCCGTGATTTTAAAAGGGGGGTGAAGGTTTAAGGAAAAACAATCGAATGCACAAACGCTTAAAAAAAAAAAAAGAAATTTCACATTTGGCTCGACAGAAGAACCTGGTTTATCACACACCATCCAAGGGCCTTTTCCAATCGCGTCTTTTCGC
>JAMYXO010007065.1:0-12632 GCA_033310375.1 Conus canariensis
CCGACTTGTTTACCCCCCCCCAAACCCTTGTTAATAAAACCCACACACACACACACACACACCCACCCCCCACCCCCAAACACACATACAACAATGCCACGTGCGTGGCACAAAACACATCACACACTACCAAACAGACCGCCGCTACCCCACAAGAGAGAGAAGAAAGAGAGAAAGGAAGAGAGGGGGAAAAAAGGGGGAGAAGACAACTGACAGTCGACACAGCCTCAACGGCAGTTAGGCAGTTGACAGTAAGGGAAAGTTTCACACCCCCTCCAAATTTTGGGGGAATGTAACGGAATTTATTAGTTTTTTCATTGGGGGGGGACGTTTTTTTCAAAAATTTTGCTTGTTTTGTGTGTTTTTGTGTGGGTGTGTGTTTTTGTGTGGTTGTGTGTGTGTGTTTTGTGGGGCCGCCGGGGCTGCGTGCCGCACGCGCGGTTTATTCGATCCGCGGGGCCCGTGCGTGTTTGTGTGCCTTTCCCGGGGAGACGGTATTAAACAAAGGGAAGAAGGGAGGGATTTTTTGCGCTGTCACTCATGCATCGACACTGACGGTTATTTTTCGTGATATGAAAGAATCGTGGATGTGAGTAAAACCGCCGAACAGGTAACATCTGGGGCAGCAAACCCTTAGTATGTTATGAGTCCCCTATCGAGCGAAAAGTGACAGGCCAACTACAACCTTTTTGGGAAAAAAAGGAAAAACTACTTTGGAAAAATCCCCGAGAGCGGGTTGTCATCGTGAGTGGGGGGGAGGGCGGGGAAAAAAATGGGGGGGTGTGCAATGTTTTTTTGTAGTTATACAGGGACACAGAATCCCAACAACGCACGCTCGCCCAAAACAATGTGTGGACACCACACACACACACACACAACACACAAAAACCCAAACACACAACACACCTCCCCTCCCCCCCCCCCCCCCCCCCCCCCCCCCCCCCCCCCGCCCCCCCATATCACTCGTATTTTACGTAGTTTCGGTTTATGTAGAAATAACATAACAAATGCGCGACAAAACCACCACACACAACACACAACACACACACACAAAAAAAACACACACACAATGCGCGCACACGCAAATTACACACCACTGCCGCACGCGCGAAGCACTGAGAGGGGAAGAGGGAAGGGGGCCTTTATTCCCAAGGGGTAAGTAAAAAGGAGATATTCTTTTTTTTTTTTATTTGGGGCCTTGTTCCCTTTGGAACTAAGGGGTGGTAAAGTAGAACACCGTTAATAATAAGAACTGACTGCAAAAAACGTGATGTTCTTTTTGCTTTTAAAAAAAAAGCAAGGGCATAACAGTATCTGTTCACAAAAAAGCGCGCGCGCACCACCCCAACACACCACACCACCACCACACCCACACAAACCCACACACCACATACACAACCGCGCGGTGTGCGCGCGCACACCCCACCAGTACAACTTTTGGCCAGCGAAAAATAATTTTAAAATATTTTAATTATTTATATTATATATAAGAGAGAGAGAGAGAGAAGAAGAGAGGAATGTTAAGATTCACGTTTTTTTTAAAAAAGTGCTCAAACCCCCAGTGGGACGAACTTTTTTTTACGTTAAAAAAAGCTAAAAACGTTAAAAACATCAACATCTGTTTCTTGTATACATGCTACAACTGTTACACATCGACCACAACAACACACACACACACACTACACACACAAACCCCTGCCGCCGCCCGCGCTCCAACAAGAGTAAAAACAAAAGGGCTTACCCCTTGGGGAAAATAAAGGCCGTTCCCTCTCCTCCATGCCTCCACGTGCCGGCGCATTGTGTGTGTATGTGTGTGCGTGTGCCGAATGAGTGTTGTGTGTTTTGGGGTGTGTTTTGTGTGTTGTGTGTTGTGTGTTTCCCGCAAAAGTTATGTTATTTCCACATAAACCGAAACACAGAAATGACGATGTAAGGGAGGGGGGGGGGGGGGGGGGGGGGGGGGGGGGGGGGGGGGGGGGGGGGGGGGGGGGGGGGGGGGGGGGGGGGGGTTGGGGTTGCGAGCGGTGTGTGGTGTGTGTGCTGTCGTGTTGGTGTGGTGTGTGTGTTGTGTGTGAGTGTCGCCCCCGTGGTTTTAGGGCAGCGAGCGTGCGTGTGTGCATTTCTGTGCCCGTATAAAAGAACAAAAATACATGTTGCACACCCCATCCCCCTTCCTCCCCCCCCCCCCACCCCAAAGAGCAAAAACCCTGCTTTCGTTTTTAAAGTTGTTTTATAATATAATATAGCCTATTGCTGTGTATGGGGGGGGGGGGGGGGGGGGTGGCAGGAGAGGATAATCTTTGTTGATGATATATCTTTATTTCCGGGGAAAAAAGATAAAAAAAACACTTCTTTTTTTAATCCGGCCCTTGCCCCCTTTAAAGGGCTGGGTATATACGACTAAGGTTTACAACTTTTAACAAAACAAAATATCTTCACACTTAAAAAAGTTCATCATTAACAGTAAGGGTTGATTTTTTAAAAAGGAAAAAATGAACGATTTAAACAACAAAAAAAGAATAAAGAAAGATTACAAAGAAAAAAAAATACCAAACATAGGGGGAAAAGCGACCCTCCTATCAAAGGGGAGAAGAGAGAGAAGGGAGGAGGAAAAGAGAGAGAAGAGAGAAAGAGAGAGATAAGGAGATTACATTCCTTTTGTAAAAAAATTAACATACAAACAAATGCTAAGGGTTTTTAGACAACTACAATCACCCAAAAATAAAACATTTTACTTCTTTTAATTTACTGATTGGTTAAAAGGAAAAAACGAGAACGAACTGCTAAAAATTTTCCCAAAAGCAGCAAAAATTTTTCCCTTTTTAAAATCAAAACATTATTTTTTTGTGTGGGGGGTTGGTTGTGGCGCGCGCGCGCGCCGTGTGTGTGTGTGTGTGTGTTGTGGGTGTGTGTGTTGGGTGTGTGTGGTGTGTGTGGTGTGGAGAGAGGAGAGAGAGAGAGGAAGAGAGAGAGAGATGCCAAAAATTTTTCCCTTTCCCCTTCCATTTTTTTTGTTTTTTTCTTGACCTTTAAAAACCTACCCAAAATTAATTTTTTAATTAATGACATCCATCAAACGCGCCGAATTAACAAGAAGAGAAGAAGAGAGGGGAAGAGAGAGAGAAGAGAGAGAGAGAGAGAGAGAAGAGAGAGAGATTAAAATTCCTTTTTTCTATCCAAAAAATCACATGCTAAACTTATATAAATTTGAATTGGCAAAACTCAATTGAAACGTTTTCCAACAACATTTATAAACCTTGCATTACATGCCCAAAAAACAAAGTATTAAGCTCAATAAATTTGACAATGCCCAAATAAAACCAACGACCACAACAGTATTCTCATGTTTAAAATTACAATCATTAATAAAACCCGATAGAACCAACTCCATTTATCATTATCTGGTTTTAAAAAACACAGTGGAAAGAAACGGCCATTTAAACAAAAAACAAGGGTGTGCCCTGGTAATGTATTTTTTCCCTAAGAATGGTCCTGTGAAGTGTGAAATTAGTTTTTCCCTGAGGATTCGTAATTTGAGTACATCCGGAAATGTAGTGGAAGTGATTTCCAAAACCCGCTACCTGGTAAGATAAGTTTAAATTTAAATGATCTATTCTAGGGGGGGAACCGGGAAATTTTGGGGTTTAAATTTCCTGGGTTTTAGAAAAATTTTTAACTGAAGTTTGTGGTGCAAAAACCCATGCTTTTTTTTGATTACAACATTTGTTACCAAACTTTTCTTTTAACGGAAGAGCCCCCCTTTAGATAATTTCCCCCTTCACAAAGACTAATATTTTAATGGGACGCTTTAAGCGCTTTTTTGTAGACCTTCGAAAGGGTTTCATCCCCCATTAGCCTACCCGAATAAATGTTTGAACAATAATTGTTTAAGAGAAACTTGCGTGTAGGAAAAATTTTCCGGCATAAGGGTTTAAAAATGCAAAATCCTGCCCCTGAATTTTTGCTGGATATTGATTTCAAAAATGCGAAGGTGTAAGACCAAAAAGATTATTGCAACTATACCCTAGAACTCGAGGGCTACCCACCACTTCAGTTTCCTGATTTTAATAAAACAATGGAGGCGTGTGGTTATGTTTTGGTCTTCTCTGTCTTTTGTTATCACTTAGTTTTGTTTTTTTGGGATTCAGTGACTGTTTTTTACATTGCACCAATTACTTAAATATCAGCTTTTCTTCTGTAATAAAAGGGAAAACGCTTCCAAGTGGATACTTGTACAAAGGGGTATTATCAAAAAGAGTTCACTTGAATCCTCAAATAAAGGGGGAGATCATTTATAAAATGGAAACAGAAAAGGTCAACACAGAACCCTGGGTACCCCGTTGAAAGGTAGCTTCCTGTTAAATTTTTGTTGCCCAAACATTTGTTGACGGTCTTCTAGAATGAGTTATTATTTGGGGGGGTTTTTCTTTAAAAACCAATATAAAAGCCCCTTTCATAAAAATTTGGTGGTCTTTACATCAAAAGCCTTTGCAAAATCAACAAACATTCCCCAAAAAAAATTTTTTTATTTCATTAACCGGCAAAATTGATCTGTGGTTTTTGAAACCTGTAGTCAAAAAATTTTGCCCCTGCCCTTTTTGATTTTTATTGTGGGTTGGGAGGAGTCAAATGGGGGCAAAATTTTTATTTAGTGTTTTTTCCCGGGTTTGGAAAAAATGGAAAAAGGTATAGGTATGTTTTCGGGGCTTTTTTTTTTGTCTCCAATTTAAAAAAGGGTATTTTTTTGCAACTTTAAACTGAGGGGAAAGTGAATTTATCAATGGAAATTGTAATGTGGAAAGGTTTCACATCACAGGTGCGTAGTTTAGTATTTTTTCATCAATCCCGTAAGCCCGCGGCGCCCTGTTGCTTTTTTGGGCAAAAAAGTTTGGGCAAATCTTAAACTTCAAAGCGGAAATGTGTTGCAAACAAAGTTCTTGATTGCAAAAAATTTTTAATTTTTGTAATTCATTTGAGCATTTTCTTTTCTTTGACAATGTGTTCTGAAATGTGTAAAGTGTTGGTTAGTTCTTTTGGTGTTTTCTGGTAAGGGGACTTGTTTTTGACTGTGAATTTTTTTCGAAATTTTCTTTTTTGCTTCCCTTTGGACTTCGTTTTTGTTTGTTGGCTACAATTTTCACGAAAAAAATTTCATTTTTGCTGTCCGTTTGAGTGAATTGACTTTATTACGTTCCTTTTAAAGCCTACTTCCCTTCTGCTTCAACGAGTCGCTTTAGAACAACACTTTTTCTTCATACCCCTTTGGGGGTGTGCACTATTTTTAAACTCGACGCGTTTTGAAGGCATGTTTGTATAAAAATTAAAATTGTGTACCATCTAAAGGTTTCTTGGTCTTGAAATTATAAACTTTTTAAAAAGGGGGAATTCATGGATCTTGAGAAGGTATCTTCGTGAATGTCCAAAAATTTTAAAATAGTTTTTGGCCCATTTTAGGAATTTGATTCCCTTCTTTTCCACTCTGGAAATGGTCGCTGCATCCATTAAAAGGGCAACATTTCTAAATGCTTTTTGGGGTTCGGAAAATGATTGGTCAATAATGTTTTGCTAGGGGTTTTTACCTGGATGGCATTCTATAATTTGGGAAAAGTTGTTGGGTTCCATTGCCTGATTTTGGAAATTCAGAGTTCAAGTTAAATCACCTAAAGTTTAATTCGGGCTTCAACGATCGAAATCCTCAGGGCTAAACTTGTCCACCAACAGCTTTTTCCCCGCTTTTTTCAAACCCAAATTTCCATTTTGATGGGTTTTGTTCTTTTCCAAACTTATTTTAACCAAACGTTTCTTTTCCAAAACTTTCAAAATCATACCAACGTTGGGCATTTAATGTTTCAAACAAAGTATTATCCCTGAAAATTGGATTGGGGGTCTCTGCGCATATTGTAGCCAAGATTAAAAGGCATCGGGGACAAACTGAAAGCTTGATTCGTAAAGCCAATATATAAAAGGGGTTTGTCTTGTTTTCCTTTTTGGGTACCTCCTGTAATTTTTTTGTAATGGTTTTATTAAATTCCAATACTATCCGTTTCCTTGGGCCACTTTAAAAAAGATGATTGCCCCTTTTGTGCAATAAAAAAATATAGAAAGGATACATTGAATACAAACTCAAATGTTCCGATAATACACCCAAAAATATTTCTTCAAAAGGAAAATGAATATGGGGAACAAGCAATCAAAAATACAAAAAAGTGTGATACAAAACTTAAACCCAAACCAAAAATGCTCCCAATGAAAAAGGTTAATAAATATGAAAAAGGGACAAAAGTTAACTTCCAAAAAACGAAAACACGCTGTGGCAAGTGTACCGAAGCTTTACCCACAACGGGGAGGTTTTGAGCGTGCTCACAAAACATTGGTCAATAAAACTTGAATAAAAGCTTGCTTTTCAAAAAATGCTAAAAAATTATTCGCAACCACTTTTTCTTTTCATTTCAGAGGGCGGCAGATTCGGGAATTACCAGCCCACATACAGAAAAAAAATAGTTCAAAGTCGCCTTTCCACCGATGAAATTTTAAATATATACAAAATAATAAATTCCAAGGATAATCCAAACCCCTTTTCCAAAACTTACGGGCGCTTGTGTTCAATGATGCAAAAATACTGAATATAAAAAAGCTTGCTTTTATGTCTTGATTGGAAATGGGGGAGAAAACATTCTTCTCATTGGTAGATCATTCTGCCTAACATTATGTGCTTGAGGGGTAAAGGGGGAAAAATAAAAATAAAATAAATGCTTCCAAATGAACCTTTAGCGCTTTTTTCCCCAAGTGAAGACGACTAATGGGGAGAAACCCACTAACTATTACCCCGGGTCAAACCGAATTTAAAAACCTGTTTGTTTCTCCTCATGCCCGCGGAAAGTGTAATTTGACTCCCTGCCTTTTCAGTTTTTAAAGGAAAATCTATCCCAAAAAAGGGCTGGTGTGAAATACCGTATTTTTTGTTGAGTTTTCAAAAAACACCAAAGGGCCCCCATTTTTTCAATGATTTTCGATTTTCTTTTGTTTCTTAGGGGGCCCTTTGGGTTTTTTTTTGAAAACTCAACAACATCACGGGATTGCCCACCACCTTTTTGGGATAGCTTCTTCTTTAAAAATGAAAGGCAGAGGAGTCAAATTACCCCTTTTCCGCGGCACTGAGGAAAACAAAAGGTTTCGGGAAAAATTTTTTTTAAAAATTTTTATAATATATATTTATTAACAACAAAAAGCGCCACGCACGCACCACACACCAACCCCCCACACACACACCACACAGATTCAAGTCTGGAGAACTGGGGCCTAGTTTTGGGGGCATTGCAGGAAATGCGGGCCCCTGCCAAAAAGCAGTGGGAATACGAGGAAAAAAGGAAAGAAAAAATAGAAGGATAACTGAGAAAAGACGGGAGAGGAGAAGTGATATATGATAAACTTTATTTAAGGGACAATAAGCAAACACATCTTTTTTTATCCGGCCCTTTCCCCGTTAAGGACCCAAAATTGACTAGTGACTAAACTTACAAAATTTTTTCAAACCGAGAGAAGAGAGAGAGAGAGTGAGGTGATAATCAAAAAATGGTGCCCTTTTTGACACGCACTGAACGGCTGTTCTGCAAAACCGCCCCAACAGTATTTGGGTATCCCACGTAGTCCCCCAAATTTGACAGTTCTGGCGGGGAAAGGGAATGGAAACCCGGACAGTCAGACAAAGGGGAAAAAACCCGGGGGAAAGAGGGGCACGAATGACGTGGCCCACTGGGTGAAAAACCCCTTTCACCTTTCTTGTGTTTAGGGGAAGAAATGACTTTTGATTTCTTTTAAAATTTTTTCTTTCTTTCTTTCTTTCTTTTTTAAAGCATCTTTGGGGCACAAAGTACCGGGGTTCCTGGAACTTCGGGGGGAATTGAAAACAACCGAGAAACAACAAAAAAAACAAAAAACAACGACCCCCCCCCCCCCCCCCCCCCCCCCCAAAAAAAAAGAAAAAAAAGAAAAAAAAAAGGCTTTGATCATGGTGTACATTGTTTCTACCCTTTCCGTTTTACAAAATGCCGCACCTTATAACTTGTATGTCCACTGTGGCCTGCATCGTGACCATTTAACAAAGAGAAAAAAGAAAGATGCTTTTAGTTTCGGGGTTTTCCCCCCCCCCCCCCCCCCCCCCAGGGAATCCTTTTTTTCCCCGGGCACAAAAAAGGCACGACTTGACCGGTGGGTTTTTTGCGATTGAACAAAAATAGGTTTTGTTTTGTATTGTCCCCTTTCCCCCTCCCCCCTCTCTTCTCTCTCTCTCTTCCCCCTCTCTCTCTCCCACACAAAACACAACACACACAACCACCACTTTTTTTTGCTTCATTTTCTGGGGGCCAAGTGTTTGCGTTCATGGCCCCGCCGCGAACAAAAGACAAAACTGCTTTGAAAAGGGTTTCGCCTTTTTTCCCCATTTTTTTTCTGGCATTTTAGGTTTCCCATACTGTCGAATTTTCTGGGGTCTTGAATATGACGTTAAAAAACAAAAAAAAAAACAATGCCTTTGATACGTTTTGAATTTTTTTTGTCTAAATTTCGGTCAACAATAAAGCACTTAAACTGGGCCTTCTTTGCTTTGTGACGATTCTGTGGGCGAAAGGGAGAAAAAAGGGAAAAAAAAGAAAATGGGGTCTTTCTTTTCGTTTTTTTTTTTTCTTTTCTCCTTCGCATATTTCTCCCGGGTCGATGGGGCAGGCCTAGGTAATGCCACGACAAACACGGTGCGCTCCGGGCCCCTCCACGGTCATGCGCCTCACCAAAAAACACACTTTTCCCCCCCCCCCCCACCCTCTCTCTCTCCTTTCACAACACCAAAACACACACACAAACCCCAAAACCCCACACACACACACCAAAAAAACACCAACACACACAAAACCCCACCCCCAACACAAACACCACACACAACACCAACACACCGGGCCTTTACACCCAACATTACAGCGTATGCAAGCGAGCGTGGGCCACCACCATTATACCGTATAGAAGGGCTTAGCCGCAGTGAAAAAGGCACACACTTTTTCTTTTTGCTTTTTTGTTCGTTTGTTTTGTCTTTTGTGGGTGCCCCCTTTTTCAAACAAAAAACGCTCGTATTGTGTTTATTTTTTTTATTTTTATTTTTTTTTAATAACACTTTCGCGAATACAGTTAGGGCAATGGCGTGTCATATTTTTCCCCCATTCCCCTTCGTTTAAAATTTTTTTTTTCTTGCTCTGTTGGGGGGGTTTGGGCTGTCCCTTTTTGACCCCAAAAACACACAACACCACCCACACACCACACACAAAACACAAAAACATTTTATGGGTTTTCCTGGAAAAAAAAGGGGTTGTATCCAATTTGGGTTTGGTTTTTCACCCCTTGAAAACACTGGCCCAAAAAGGGAAAAAGGTGTATACAATTTGGTTAAAATTTGGGGTTAGGGAAACACAACACACAAACAAACACCAACCCAACACCACACACACACACACACACAACAAAAACACAGAGTACCCCAGGAAGGGGGCGCGATTTCAAAAAGAAGTCCTTCAATAAATGTTAACAGTAAAGTGATATAGAGCGGTCGACCAGCATGGGACGTTTCACGGCGTTTCGGGGGCAGTTAAGTGATTTGCAGGATTTTATGCATATTTTTAAAATGAAATGGAACAAAACGCTTGTGTTTTGTGTGTGTGGTGTGGTGTGTGGTGTTTTGTTATCTCCCAAAAACCCTTTCCCCTCTCACACACCATAAAACAAACACACAAACAACACAACATAAACACACCACATACACACACACACTTAAACACGCCAAACATGCCCGCACACACACACTAACGCACAACCCCCGCGCCCCCGGGGCCCAAACCACACACACACAAAGGGGGAGAAGAGGACCACACACACAAGAAACCGCCGCACGCACGCTTTCTTGCTTGACACACACACACACACCCCAAAACACCACACACCACAACCACACCACACACACCACACCCACAACAGGCACTCTCCCAGCAAATTCTGAAATTTCTGCTTTAAAAAAAAAAATTTTTTTTTTAAAAACTATTTTTTTTGAAACCTCCCATCATTCCACCCAACTTCCCATCATTCCCCTACCTCCCCACTTCTTCCCCCCTTTCCCCCCCCCCCCCCCCCCCCCCCATCCCCCCCCCCCCCCCCCCCCCCCCCCCCCCCCCCCCCCCCCCCCCCCCCCCCCCCCCCCCCCCCCCCTCCCCCATAACTTTCTGGACTGTCCATTTAGGAACCATACCCACCGGGAGGAGCAGAGGAGAAGAGAGAAAAAGAAAGAGAAAAAGAAGACGAGAGAGAAGAAGGGGGAAAAAGAGAGAGAAAGGCTTTGGATGGGAAAAAGGGGGGGGGGGGGAAAAGGGATTACTCTCCGTGTTTGTTTTGGGGCTCGCGCTACGTCGTTATTTGTGTGGGGGCTGCGTCTGCGGGGCGGCCTGCGTGCTTTTGTGGTGGTGTGTTTGTGTTTTGGGGTGGTTTTTGTTGACATCTTTGTTGTTTAATTTTTGCAACGTCTTTTTTGCATTTTTATTTTTCATGAATACTATTTTCTTTGCGAATTTTTTCATGCCAATCATTTCCCTTTTTTTTTTTGTTCTTTCTTACTCTACTTGGGTTTTTCTACCTTTTAATTATTCGGGTTTTTTCGTATCAAATTTTTCATGTTTATTGATGTCTTTTTTTACTTATTCATTTTGCAATCGTTGTTTATTTTTATATTTTCATTTTTTTTGTTGTTTATCAACATGTTTTTAGGCCATCGTTGTCGTTTGTTTGCTCAGAAAAATTTATATTATCATGATTTTTTTTTTTAAATATTTTAAGCCCCCCTTTTTATTGTTTTTTTATTTTCTTTTATCATTTTCATTCTTCGCGTGCACTTTTTCATCTGGCACGGTTGGCGAAAATCAAATTTCTCATAATACATTTTTTTGATCCACTCTTGTCAAAGCGACATGTTTTTTATTACAATGAAAAGAATAAAATAAAGGGGGGTTTTTTTTTACATCGAAAGAGGGAACTGTGTGCCGTCGTGGTGTGGTTTGTGTGTGGGGTTTTGTGTGTGGGTTGTGTGGGTTGTGTGGTTGTGTTTTGGGGTGGGTGAAAGAGAGGAGAGAGGAAAGGGGAGAGAAGCCATGTCTTAGAAATTCGGCACCCGGTGGGGCTATACGCCTTCGTGGGGTTCAAAAGGCTTTGACCAAAGATAGATAGGGCCACAAAGAAAAATTTGCATCGGTCAAAAGCTAACAAATTTCTGTCCAAACATTTTTCTCTAAAGATTTAAAAGCGTGTAAATTTCAGGTCTATTTATTTGGTTTATACCTCATTGGGTTTTGTCAGGGGGTTTTTCTGTCCCCACACTTGTTAACTTTTCGGGATTATCACGATGTTTACCGCTTGAATCTCACGTCTCACCCTTTTTTGGGGTAAGACCTCACCAACCCTCAAATTTTTAAGCTCCTGCCTGGCCAAACATGAACAAGAACTCACCAAGCTATTCAAAGATTGGTAACATCAAAAAGATTTAATTGGAAAAAACACCCAAATAAAACCAAAACAATATCATCACAACACGATTAAAAAGCCTGGGGTTTTACTACCGGGATCCGTCATTAGCAATAAATCCTAAACCCGTAAAACCCTTAAAGCGACAAAACAATATCGAACTTTTCAGACTACCTTTTTGCTGGGGAAAACAATAACATCCCGTGAAAACCCCTTATTATGAAGCATATCTGCACTAGAGGGCCCCATTTTTTTTATGCATGCAAGTAATGAATAACCTTCACAGCAATTGGGGAAAAGAAGAATCTAAGCCGGGAAATGAATCAACGTTAATATCTATCGTATTAATTTTTTAGTGGCCCAAAAACAACAGCACTCGGACTATAAATATGAAGCTACTGACACCTAAAAACACAAAATTACTTGTATAGCCAGTAACAATCCAAGGCCTTTTCAAAAAGAATCCTCCAGGATCATTTTGGTAGCACCGGGGAAAGGGGAAAAAAACAAAACAAACAAACAAACAACCGGGACTGACATCCTTCCGAAACAAAAAAACCTGGGGAAGACCCCCCTTGGGCCCAACGAAAAATCAAAGGACCATTGTTTTTTTTCGGGGGCGCTCTTGGACTAAAGGGGAACCTCTTGAAAAATTGATTTTTTTTTTCTTTCTTTCTTTGTTTTTTCTTTATTTTTTACTTCTGTAGGGTTTTCACACTTTTGTCAAAAACCCGAACATTTGAAACCGCAACCTGGTTCAAAAACATTTAAACTAACTGTAATTCATGGGCTGTCCGTCGATTGAGGATAATGGGATTTTCGGAATGTCGATCGAATCCGTAAAAGAGCAAGTGCATTACCCAATTTTCCCCTTTCGATCATCAACGTAGAAAAGTTTAAAATAAAAAGTTTTGACCAGCTTTCCCACTGACCCCTGGGTTCATTACCCTTTTTGAAATTTGGAAAACAGACGACGCCCAAAAACAAAACAACAGACAAGGGCATAGAGATATTTTTTCATTCTTAGAGGGGGTGCACATAAAAAAGGACAGCATATCTTTCATTTCAGAAAATTAAAACCAATTGGA
>JAMYXO010007066.1:0-12631 GCA_033310375.1 Conus canariensis
AAAAAAAAAAAAAAAGTTTTAAAATTTAATAAAGGGAAATTAAACCCCAAAATGGCCCGGGGGGGACCCGGGCAAAGGGTGGGAAAGTTGTTTGGGTTTTTACCTAAGGGGTTTAAATTCAACCAAAAAGGTTTCGGTTTCCCTTTGTCTGGGGGTCTCTTGCTTTTCAATCATTGCAAGTGCAGAGGGCGACATTAAACGGGGTGGGGGGGAAAAAGAAAGAAAAAGAAAAGAAGAGAAAAGAAAGAGAGGGGAAGAAGACAGGACGACAGACAACAAACAGCAGACAACAACGGGCATGGGAAGAAAAGGGAAGAGAAACAAACAACAACAAACATGGGGGAGAAAGAAAAGAGAGAAAAGAAAAGAAAAAAGACAAAAAACAACCAAAAAAAAAAAACAAAAAACAAAAAAACTGGGAAAAAAAGACAACAACAAAAACGGACGAGAAGAAAGAAAAAGGAAAAGAAAGAAAAAAGAAAAAACAGACAACAAAGCGAGGGGGGGGGGGGAGAAGAAAGAGAAGAGAAGACAACAGACAACAGAAAACAGACAAGACAACCAAAAACAGACCGATAAAGGGGGGAAAAGAAGAAAAGAGTAGAGAGAAGAAATACAGAGACAAAGACAAAAAAAAAAGAAAAAGAGAAAAGAGAAAGAAAAGAGAGAGAGAAGAAGAAGAGGGGAAAAAGAAGAGAACATTTAACAACACACGAAAAAAAGGGGGATGGAGTAACATTGGGGGGGTTGGGGGTGGGGTTTTGGTGGGGTGGTGGGGACACAAAGAAAAAACACCTGCAAACGCCCCAATGGGGGTCTGACATACCGGTTTTTGCGGTAAAAACGATTGAAGGGAAAAAAAGAAAAAAAAAAAAAAAAAAAAAAAAAAAAAAAACCCCCCTTTCCCATCCAAATTGGGAACAATTTTGTTCCACTGATTTCAAAGGCCATCATCATCATTATCAAGCTTCTTTTTACCAAACGGCCCCATACATCAAAAAAAAAACGAATTTTTTTTTTTTTTAAAACACCACACCCACACACACACAAAAAACACACACACACACACCAAAAAACACACACACACACAACACCCCTGTCAAAGCACAAGATTCCATGCTGGTGTAAGCTAAAAAACCTACCAAAATTTAAATTTCTGCGGGCTTGGGGCCAAAACCCGGGTTTTTCATAGGACCTGTGGCATTTACATTAGCACGTGTTTATATAACCACTCTGTTTTTACCATTTTCCAACCCCCTGTCACACCACTTGGGGGGATTACACACGCCCCCCGCACGCATTGCACACACACACACACACACACACACACACACACACCCCAACCAAAAACAAAACACCCCCCACAAAAACCACCACCACAAAACACAACACAAAAAACCCGAAGGGGAAAAGTAAAAAGAGAAAGAGAAGTTAACACCACACACAAATACGCACGCACGCCGCACGCATAGCACGCCCCCAAAGAAAAAAAAACCACAAAAAAAAAAGAGAGAAAAGAGAGAGAGGAATTAACCACAAAAACACACACACAAAACACACACACACACAAAACACACCCCACACCCAAAACCCCACAAGGCGCGCCCTCGGCGCCGCGCCCCCAAACCAAAGCACGCCACACGAACCCCACACCACACCACGCACAAACAAACACCAACACACACACACAACACAAAACACACCACACACCACACACCCACAACACACACACCACAAACACACACCACACACACACCCCCCATCTCTCTCCCTCCCTCTGTCTGTTTTTTTTTCTCTCTCTTCTCCCTCTCTCCTCTCTCTCTCCCTCTCTCACACACACACACACCACACACACCACACACACACCCCTCTCCTCTCCCCCCCCCAAAACACACACACACACACACACACCAACCCCAAACACACACACACATACACACACCACGCACACACACGCACACCACATCACCCCCGCACTCCCAGAACACCACTACCATTCACACCACACACACCACACACACACACACCCCACACACACACACAAAACACACAAAACAACCACAACAAACACCCCACAAACCCCATTTCACCACAACACACACACACACACACCACCACGCACCACGCACGCACCCCCACCCCAAAACCCACACACCACACACCCACGTACCACGCCGCAAAAGCACGCACCACGCCGCGCACACAGGGCCCCACCAACACGTCATACTCCGGTTGTGTCATGATATTTTTTTAAGGGGGGGATTTAATGCGCACACGCATTTAAAAACTAACTCCGCCTTCATTTTTGATTTGCCACCGCCTGACACACACACACAAACCCCACACACACACACACCACACACACACACACAACACACACACACTCACACACACATTAACACACACACCACCACCACAACCACTTACACACCCCAACACACACACCACACACCACACACAACACACACAAAAAACCACACACGCGAGCGCACACTGCACCACCACCCCCCCCTTTCCCCACAGCAACACTGCAAATTCCTCTCTCTCTCCCCTCTCTCTTCCCCTCTCTTCCTCTCTCTCTCTCTCTCTCTCTCCTCTCTCCCCTCTCCCTTCTTTTTTCAGAGTACGACAGTCAAAAAAACTCTAAAAAGTTTGTCGAAATCAAGATTTTATGCTGAAAGACTCACAATCTTTCATGCTTGGCGGGGCGTTTGTTTTTGTCGTCGCGCGCTGTCTCGTCTCGCTGTTGTTTTTGTTGTTGTTGTTATTGTTGTTTCTTTTTATCAAATTTTGCATAATTATCCGACGGGGATCTCGATGCAAGCATTAAGCTGTGACAAACCGGCCCCAGTATGAAAAATCTCTCGGGTCTAACGAAACATTGCTTATACAGAATTTTCCACGTCCGCAAAACTCGGATTAAATTATCACCATCACCACCACCACCCCACTACCCCCCCGCCACCACCCAAACAACAAAAACAAAACCATGCCCCCCCACCCCCACCCCCACCCCCCCACCACCCCCCCAAACCCCCCCCCCTACCACCACCACCACCGCCACCACCCCACCACCTCCACTACCAAAACCCCCACCACCCAACAAAAACAAAACCATGATCACCACCACCGCACCCCGTCCGCCATACCCCCACCACCCCACCCCACCACCACCACACCACTACCACTACCACCACCACCACCACCACCACCCCCCGCCGCCCCCCCCCACCACCACCACCACGACAACAAAACCCCATAAAACCACCACCCCCCCACCACCACCACCCCCCCACCCCCCCCCAACCACCGCAATCACCACCACCACCATCACCCCCACCACCACCACTACACCACCCCACCACCACCATCGCCAACCATCCCCCCCACCCCATATCACCATCGCCACCCCACCACCACCACCACCACAACCCCCCCACCATCGCCCCCACCACCACCACTTCCCCCACTTCCACACAACCACCACAACCCCAAAAACCCCACCACCACCACCACCCCCCCCCCCCCAAAACCCCCCCAACCCCCCCCTTTCCAAAAACCCCCCCCCCACCCCAACCACCCACCACCACCCCCACCACCCCCCCCCCCTACAACAACAACAACAACAACAAAAAAACAACGAAACATAACTCCCCCTTTGAGAACCCTTACACAACCCCTGTTGTTTTGGGTTTCCATTTTTAGTTGAACGTTGCGCGTTATTTTCCCTTTTTGGCTAGCCCTCTTTGCCATTAATTAATTATTTTCCATTTGCTCCGCAACACTGGTTTTTCCTTTACGTCATTCTACCAACGAAAGAGCTCAAATAGACTTCCCCCTGGGGCGTTTAAAAAAACGAGAAACGTTTTTAGTTTCTGTGCAAAATGCTCAGGATTTTTGTACGCGGGGAATTTCCCCCGGGTTTCTTTCATTTTAAAATATTTTCAAAATTCCACAAAAATACGCCGCAAAAAAATTAATATTTTAAAAAGAAAGAGACAGAATGTTAAATGAAAGAACAGAATTGAAAAATGAGGAAAAATTTCGTTTTTTTTTTTTTTTTTTTTTTTTTTTAAAAGGAAATAGTTAATCGAACCACCCCCCGCTGCAAGTAGTTGGGATCGCGGACTCTCCTGGGGGGCGTGGTTCGATTCCGATACAGCATTTTTTGGGGGTTGCGGGTGCTGTATCTCTGGGGCCGGGTTGACGCCGATCTACCGAAAGTGGCGAGAGTACGTCCGTGTGCAGTCTCAGACAGAGCGCTTTTCGTTTTTCTCTTCGTTTACTTTCATTTTTTCTTCTTCTTTCTCTTTTTTCCTTCTTTTTTCTTCTTCTTCTTCTTCCTTTTTCTTTTTCTTCTTCTTTTGTCGTTTTGTTGCTGTTGTTGTTTGTGATGATGAGAGGTGTTGTTGGTTTTGTTTGTTCTTTTTTCTTTTTTTCTTGTTCTTTTTCCTTTTCTCTTTTTTTTCGTTGTCGTTGTGTTCTGTTCGTTGTTTTTGTTTTTGATGATTGATGATGATGTTGTTTTTGTTTGTTTTTCTTCTCTTCTTTTTCTTTTTTCTCTTTTCCTCATCATTTATTTTAAAATTATTATTTATTTTATCATCACATCATGACATTATTATTCTTATATTTAATATTTATATATAATAATATATATATTATCATTACTAAATCATAAACCCCACATTGTTCTTATTATTTTCTTATCATCATTATTTTTAGTGTGGTTGTTGTTGTTTTTTGTTGTTTTTGTTCTTTTTTTTTCTTCTTCTTCTTTTTCTTTCTTCTTCTTCTTCTTCTTCCTTCTTCTTCTTGTCGTTTGCCCATTTGCTTTTTATTGTCTTTGTTGTTTTTGTTTTTTAACACATAACAAAAAAACCAAGAAACTAACCAAACCACCTGCACACAACAGGCAATCAACATGTTTGGGGAAAGGAACCCAACTGACCTCACACCTCTCCCTCTCTCCCCACCCCCACCCCACCCCCCCCAACCCCCCAAAACCCTTGGGGGGGGTGCCCGTCCAGGGGAAAGCATTTTTTTTTTTTTTCGTTTGTGTTTTTAGCCCACCTGACGCCCTCGGCCTTGAGCGGGGTCCCTGGTACACAACGCTTTGCCTTTGCCTGGGCAGCGTTTTTCTTTGTGTCCATGGGCGAGAAAAAAAAGGTGAACACCCCCTACACACACACACACACTGCACAAAAAGACATGACACGACACCGATACAGACAGACATACACACACACAACTCTCGCGCGCGTGCGCCGCCACACACACCACACACACACACGCACGCACAAACCCACGCACCACACACCAACCCCACACAACACACCACCCGCGCGCGCCGCGCGCCCACACACACACATAAAAGTACACACACCACGCGCGCGCGCGCGCACACACACAACCACACACACCCCCCCCCCTCTCTCTCTCTCTCTCTCTCTCTCTCTCTCACTCCTTTCTCACGGCGCACATACCACACCAATGTCCTCTCTCTCTCCTCCTCTCTCTCCTTCTCTCCAACCACACACACACACACACAAAAAACACACACATTTTCCCCTTTTCTCTCTCCCTCCCCTTCCCCTCTCTCATCTCTCTCTTCTTTTCCCCTTTTCCCTTCTCCCTCTCTCTCTCTGCTAAGGGGGGACACAAACAGAAAACCACCGACCCTTCCATGGACTTTGAACCCAATCTATTGGGCTTCGTTCGCTACATTCCTTGACACACCCTACCCCTCCAACCCTCATTGACGACCCCCACCCCCCCCCCCCCCACCCCCCCTTTCCCCCCTCTCCCCCATCCCCGTTTTCCCTTTCCCCCTTCCCCTCTCTCCTCTCTCTCTCCCCCTCTCTTTCTCTCTCTCCTTTTTTCCCCCCTCCCTCCCTCTTTAAAACCTTTCCCTCCCCCTTTTCCCCCTCCTGGTTTCCCTTTTTTTTTTCCCTTGTCCCCCCCTGCCCCTTCCCCTTTCCAATTTCCTTTCTCTCCCCCTTCTTTTTTTTTTCTTCTTTCTTCCTCTTTCTCTTTTTCCCCCTTCTTCCCTCCCTCCTCCCCCCTCTTTTTCCCCCATTTCCCCCCCCCCCGCCCCCCTTTCCCTCTCAAACCCTTTTCTCTTTTCTCTTTCATCGGGCCGTTTATTTGCGCCCCCCCCCCCCTCCTCCCCCCTCCCTTTCCCCCCCCCCCCCCGCCACCGCCTTAAAACCTGCACCCTGCCCCCCCCCCTCCCCTCCACCCCCCTCCCTCCCCCCCCGCTCTTACATCCTGACAGCCCGCCCTCTCCACTCCCTCCACCCCCCTCCTCTTTCGTCCCCGCTCTTTCACCCCTGTACCCTTTCCCCCACCGCCTCCAAAGGGCAAGGAATATCACGTTGGGGGGAAAAACTGAGGGCTTGTGAATTTTCGGGAAACAAAACCCGGAAAAGTAAAGTACGCAGGTTTTAAAAGGGAATTGAAAAAGGCGACTCCCGCGTCGATTTTTTGTACTCCCATTCTTATAGACCGGGGATATTTTAAAATAAATAAGAAATGTTTGGGTTGTGGTGTGTGTGTTTTGTGTTGGTGTTGGTTGTGTGGGTGTGTGTGTGTGGTGGTGTGTGTGTGTGTGTGTTTTTTTTTCCTGGCCCAAAAAATTGTTTCCACTCGCCCAACAAAATTTCGGGGCCCATCTTTCTAAAAAATTTGCTTTATGTTTTTTATGCGTTCAGAAAGTACTTGGCCGTTTTTTTTTTTTTTTTTTTTTTTCTCAGTAAAAAAAATACATTATGAGCTGTTTGATTGGGATTTTTTTTTTTTCACGCGTTTTTCAAAAAACGGGAGTACGTTTATATGCTTGCATCTTGTTCAGTTTTTTTTTTCGCCATAAATAACGAACAATTGTTTAATCTGGAAAAATATCAAAATAAAAAGGTCAAACACCATAACTAGTACACGAATAAACCCGACCTTTGTACCAAACGTTAAAACATTAAAGCAGAAGAATGACGTTTTACGTCCTCACAGCAAAAGCTTTTGGGGAAAAGGGTTGTTTTTTCGGGTAGTCGGGGGTTTTCAAATCAAAAGTCAGCATCGATTGTCCATCTCAACCACACAGACACTGAAAAGTGTGATGATTTTAGTCTTTTTTTTAAAAAAAAAAAGAGAAAAAAGACTATGGAACAAATAGGAGGAGGGAGCCCCACCTTTTTAAAAATGAAAACAAAAAAAAAAAAGTTAGAAAAATTGGGGGTTTGGAGGAAAGAGAGAAAAGAAGAGAGAGAGAGGGGGAAAGAAAAGGAGAAAAAGAGAGAGAGAGAGAGAGAGAACAAATAAGTAACCTTTTTTCCAGGGAAAAAGTTGCCCTACGGTTTCGTCATTTACTGCTTACTTTCACTGCCTCCTTAATCGTTGCTATTTGTTCGCCCTTTTGTTTAAAAGTGGAAGAAATCCCCCCCCCCCCCCCCCCTTTTCAGCAAAAAATTTGGTGGAAAAAAATTTTAAAATTTCATGGGGAAAAAGGGGGTTTTTGTAAGGAACGAAGGGGATTGAAATTTGTTTTCATTTTTGGGGGAGATCGGGGCTTTGGAAATTTAATAAATTTCCCCTTTGCCTTCCAAAAAAAAAAAAAAAATTTTTTTGTTCCCCCCCCCTTTTGGCTTGGGGGTTTTCCCCCCCCGTCCCCCCGGTTTCCCCTGCATTTTTTCCCCTTTTTTATTTTTTGTTCGGGGGGGGGGGGGGAAAAAAAATTTTTTTTTTTTTTTTTTTTTCCCCCCCCCCCCCAACTTGGGGAGAATTTTTTAAATAAACCATGAATTTTTAAGACGGGGCCCAAATTTTTTTTTTTAACCCCATGAGTTTTTTTTCTTTGCATTTTAAAAAAAAACCCATTAATTTTTTCCGCACCCCGCACGCAGTTATGTGTATAAAAATACCAAGCACGAAAATGCATCCGTCCCTATGCAAAGAAATTCAGGTCTTTCATTTGGGGGTCACAGTTGTACACTCTCACCAAAAAAAAATGCTCATGTAATTTTTTTGTTAAAATTTTCTTTTATTGAGTTTTTAAAAACCCGGAAAAAAAGGCCTGAAAATCATGAAAAATTTTCAACCAGGTTTAATAACTAGGAGATTTTTTTGGGGGAAAGAGTTGTCCTTCCACCGCCCTTTTGGGCCAATTTCGGCTTTTTTAAAAAAAAAAAAAAAAAAGCGTCCCCTGTGAAAATTGCCTCTTTGTCCGACTTTTTGTTTTTCTGTTTCACTGCCCCTCCCCTCATTTAAGATTCCTTTCATTTCCATCAAATCGGGGTTACCGACTTTTTACTGTTCGCCAGGGGCTTTCTGACTATTTAAAAATCGAAAGGGGCCGTCTTAAATAAATATTAATTTTGTTTTTTTCATTGTTCGTGTAGATGTGTCCGGTCCAAATCGGGCAACTTGCAAATCTTGGGGGGGGGGGGGGGGGGGGGGGGTTCCTTTTTTGTTCTGTTGCTCTGTGCGTCATATCATCTGGCGATTGGGTTCGAAAGCAGCTTCTTTTTGGATTTTAGGGGGCAGTTTTTGTTTCATCGTGGAGCAAGAGTTTCCACTTTTTGTTCTTTATATTTTAAAGACCCAGTTGTACCTGTTTTGCGCAATTTCCCCTCATGGAGTAGGGGAGGGGGGGGGGGGGGGGGGGTAGGGTTGGTCAATACAGGACACACGATTTGTTTTTGCTCCACATAAATTAATTTGTTATCTTGGAGGTGCATAGTTTTTATTTTGTGCTATTACAGTATTAGTCAGCCAGTGGAAGACAAATAATGGATGAGTTTGAAAGGTCAGATGCAAACAACAAACCATTACTGATTTATTTCTCTTCGTTCATGTCTGCATGTATAAAAAATTCCTTTCCGTTCTTTACTTTTCGTGGATGTAATTTTGCCATGAAAACACACAACCACACCACACCACACACACACACACACACAACCACACACACCACGGGGACCCACCAAAAACCTACTCAATCCCAACCCCCCTCCCAAATTTCGTGTTTTGGGTCTTTGTAAAGGGTTTCGTGTGCGTGTGGGGAAATCACATATTACCACTCGCTTCTTTTTCAACAAAGGGCATTACGCGAAATACCCTTCTAGTGAAAGCTAAAACCGCGCGGTAACGACCGCCGGCACTCACACAGGAGCGGGATACCGTCTGTTCAGTGGCGAAAACCCCATCACCACCACCACCACCACCAAAACCTTAGAACAAAGTCGAAATCCATTGGGGGGTGGCCACTGGTCGGCTTACAGAGACGTTGACAACCTATCCACCGTCCCCTTTTTGGCCGCGTTTTCTGTGTATTTTCCAGGCGCGAAGTTTTTGTGACTTTCTACCTGAAGTGGTTTTTAAAAAAAAGTGGAGGAGGGTGGGGGGCCCGAGGTTATGGGCAACGTCGTTTTTGGGGAGTACCAGTTTTTGGGGGTGTGTGTGTGGTGTTTTTTGCGTGATTAAACGACAAGGAATTCCCGGAAAAACGCCATCGGGGGGTTTTTTTTATTTAGGTATTGGGGACGCTTTTTGAGAAATTCACGTTTCATTTTTCTTCTTTTTTTTCCTTTCTTCTTCTTCTTCTTTTTCCACGTTTTTCTTTTCTTAGGAAAATTTGGGTTTTTTTTGTGGGGTGTTTTTTTTTTTCGTGAAAAAGGGGCCAACCGAAACGACCATTTTTGCCAACGATTGTTGACCTTTCCCCTCATTTTTTTTTTTTTTTTAATGAACATCGGGGCTCTGCATTTTTCTGAGGGGTGTGTGTGTGTGTGTGTTTGTGTGGGGTTGGGGTGTGTGTGTGTGTTGTTGTGTGTGTGTGTGGCCTGTCGTTTTGAGTGTGCATGGGTGCGATTGGACTATGTGTACTTGAACGCCCTCTATCCTGTGTTTTTTGTGTGTAGCCTCTGTGTGGTGTGTGTGTGTGTGTGTGTGTGTGTGGTGTGTGTTGTCGTCTGTCTGTCTGTCTTCTGTCGTCTGTCGGTCTGTCTGTTTGGGGTGTTCTGTCTGGGCGTGGCGTGTGCTGCAGCTGGTGCGTGTGTGGTGTTGTGTGTGGGTGTGTGTGTGTGAGTGGCGCGCGGCGTGCGTATTGAGGGATGCGGGGTGCGTGGGTGTGTGTGTGTGTGGGTGTTTGTGTTTTTTGGTGGTGGTGGGTGGGTGTGTGTGGGTGTGGTTGTGTGTGTGTGGTGGGTGGTTGCGTTGGTTGGTGTGTGTGTTTGTGTGTGGGGTGTGTGAGTGTGTGCGTGTGTGTGTGTGTTTTTGTGTGTGTTGTGTTGCGTGTGTGTGTGTGTGTGTGTGTGTGTGTGTGTGTGTGTGTGTGGGGGACGTATTGTGTGTGCAGTGTGTGTGTGTGTGTGGCGCGCGCCGCGCGCGCGCCGACGCGCGTGCTGGTGCGTGCTGTGTCGCGCGGCACCGTGCAAGCACGCACTAAAGATTCAATTAAACGTAATTTCGGGATCTTTTAAATGTACATAACCATTAGAAGTTAACCGCACAAACCAACACCAAAGGACTGCTATTGCCGTGTCAAGGGCCCGAGAGACCCTGTGGTCAAAAATTGGCATGGGGCCATTTCACCCCAAAAATTTTCCTCGCGGGGGGCTCTATATTTTCAATGCTCAGCGACCTGCAGACAAAGCAAAAAAACTTTTCTCATCGGGCAGCGAGGTCTGTGTGGGTGTTTGGGGTTGTGTTGTGTGTGGTGGTGGGTGGTTGTGTGTGTTGTGGTGTTTCTCTCTCCGGATTTTACTTTTTTTTTCCCCAAATTCGCTTTGTCTGGGCCCGTCTGTCTTCTTCGTCGTCTGTCCTTTTGTCTGTTTGTGTTTCTCTGTGTGTGGGTGTGTGTGTGGTGGGTGTGTGTGTGTGTGTTTGGTATCTTCTGCTCCTGTCTCTCTCTCTTTTCTCTGTCTCGTCTGTTTCATCCCGTCTGTTGCTGTTTGTCTGTCTGTCCTTTTCTTGTCGTCTCTCCTGTCTCGTCTCTGCCTCTCTCTCTCTCTCTTCCCCCTTTTTCTCTCTCTCTCTCCTCTCTTCTCTCCCCCCCCGGGGTGGTGTGTGTGTGTGTGTGTGTGGTGTTTGGTGGGGTGTGTGTGTGTTTGGGGGGGCGCGCGCGCGCGCCGCGGTGTTTTTTTTTTCCCTTTTCCCGGGGTTTTTTGCTAAACAAGTCAATATGGGGGGTGAGTGCCGGTAAACAGTTTTTCTTTGACAAAGCTAGACAGATTAACAGCAATAGGAAAAAAGGGCAGATCTTCAACAGCTGGATTTAGGTGGGGGGAGAGAGAGAGAGAGAGGGAAAGAGGAGAGGAGACAACAGACAGACAGCAGACAGCAGACAGACAGACAGACAGACGACAAACATCAAGACAGACAGACAACGGCAGATCTACGAGAAAGAAAAGAGAGAGAGAAGAGAGAGAAGAGAAGAAAGAGAGGGAGAGACAAAAAAAAACACAAAACAACCCGAGACGACAAAGAAAAAAGAGGGACACACAGACAGGGGACGATAACGACAGAAAAGAGGGAAAAAAGAGAAAGAGAGAAGACAAAGAAAGCAGAAAAGAGAGGGGGGGGGGTAGCGTGATAGAAAAAGGCGAGAGTGAAGGGGGGGGGGGGGAGAAAAGCAGAAAAAAAGAAATGAGAGGGTGTGTGGAGAAGGAGGTGGGGGGGGGGAGAAGAGAGAGAGCGAGAAAAGAGAGAGGGAAAAGAGAAAGAGAGGAAGAAAGAAAAAGAGAAAAAAAAAGAAAATGGAGAAAGAAGAAAGAGAGAGGCGAGAGGAGAGAGAGAAGGGAGGAGAAGAAAAAAGAAGGAGTAGAGAGAGAGGAGGAAAGGGGGGAGGGGGGTGAAAACGAGAAAAAGAGAGAAGAGGAGGGAAAAAGGGGGGAGGGAGTGAAACGGAGAAAGAGAGAGGGGAGAGAAAGGGGAGGAGGAAAGGTGGGGGGTGGGGGAAAGGGGGGGGGGAAATTAAAAGGGAAAATTTCAAATTCATAAGAGGGGAAAAATTTTCGGCCTGAAACCTCTTTAGGCGAACTTAGGACCTCTGAAAGTCAACTTTTTGAATTGTACTTCCCCGGGGGTTTTAATATGTTATTTTTCAATTTGGGGGTACGGGGAACTTTGCCCCCCGGGATTTGGACCCAAAGGAAAAAACTTTCTTATTTTATCTGGGAAAAAGATTTATTCTCCCTCCCCCCTCCCTCTCTCCTCCCCTCTTCTCTCCTTATTTGTCTGTCTGCGCTGGTGCTGCTGTTGCTTTCTCGATCCGTCTTCTTCTGTCTGTCGCCCTTGTCTGTCTGTCTGCTTTCTCCGTCCCCTCTCCCTTTTTCTCTCTCTCCCCTTCTGACCCCCTTCTGTCTTCTGTCTGCTTCGTCGCTGTCTGTCGGTCCCTCTCTCTCTCTCCCTCCCTCTCTCTCTCCCCCGTCTATCTGTCCGTCTTTTCTCTTTTTCGCTGCTGTCTGTCTGCCTGCGTCGGGCTGTCTATCAACTGTCTTTTGTCGTCTTCTATCCTCTGCTGTCTGTCTATCTTCTGCTCTCTCTTTCTCTGTCTGTCTGTCTGTCGATCGTCTGTTTCTCTTGTCTGTCTGTCTGCCTGTCGTCTGCCTTCTGCTGTCGGTCTGCTGTCTTCTTCTTC